>JAXQQM020068824.1:0-74917 GCA_034641835.2 Pinus albicaulis
ATCTCGCCCTATGAATCGATGGTATGATGAGGAATGCAAAGCTCTCCACCGCCAGCTTCGACACGCATTCATTCATACTCACCCCTCCTACCCCAATACCAAAGCCTCATATCGTCGCCTCCTCCATCGCAAGAAACATCTCTTTGTCTCCCAGAGAAGACGTGACTTGTGTACCTCTCTTGCTCACTCCCCTAGACACTTCTGGCGTACTGTCCTCCCCTGCCACTCTTCCCTCCCCTCCGACCTTAACCCCCAGTCCATGTTCTCCCATGTGTCCACCCTCTATGACATCCCAGGGCAACCCAGATTTAGGTGACCTCTCCGCCCTCTTCAAGTTTCATATTCTAAGATAGTGTCATCAAAGAGGCCATTTGGCTGATGAACAACAGCAAAGCAGCAGATGAGGATGGTTCCCAGGTAGAGTTATTTAAACACGGTCTTCGTGCTCTAGTTACCTACTTGGTTGATCTCTTCAACCATGTGGTCTGGACAGGCTTCCCATCGACATGGTCTCAGCACATCATTCACCCGATACACAAATCGGGTCCCAGCTCAGATCTCAACAATTATAGGACTATCATGGTGGGCCACACATTCTCCAAACTATATGCTACATCTCTCCACCTCAAAATCTCCAACGAGCTTGAGTGGAAACAACTTAGAGCTAGAGGACAGGCTGGATTTCGACCTGAGCACCAGACTATTGACCACATCCTTACACTTAGGGCCATCATTGAGGAGGCACGACATCACTCTTCGAAAGTCTATTGTTGTTTTGTAGACTTTCAAAAAGATTTTGACTTGGTCCCTAGAGAAGAATTATTCCAGAGACTCAAAGATATTGGCATCTCAGAAACCCTCTTGTCAGCGATCATGCGCTTATATGAGTCGGTCCTTGGTCATGTGCGCACAGTACATGGGCTATCAGATTTTATCCGGAGCACTATTGGGGTAAAACAAGGTTGTCCCTTGTCCCCTACACTATTTGGGATCTATATTGACAAGCTGGAGTCCTTTTTGCGTGAACACATCCAGGACAGTGATGGTTGCCTTCTACATCATGTCTTGATTTCTATCTTGTTGTTTGCAGATGACATGGAACTTCTAGCCCCATCCCCTGACGGATTGCAGAGGCAGCTGGATGCCCTGGCCCTTTTCAGTGATCTTCGACAGTTGACGGTTAACCTAGGTAAAACCAAGGTTATGATCTTCAACACGTCGAAGAAGTTCCTTTGTGACCTCCATTTCTTTTTCATAGGAGAGGAGATTGAGATCACCGGCTCATACACCTATCTGGGGGTACTATTCACAGAACCTCACTTTAGCTTGCGGCCTGCACTCCATCTCGAATCAACAAGGGCTATGGATCCTTGGCCCTTCTCGAGAGACAATGTTTTCAGAATCATTTTCAGGACATACCAGCCAAGATGTCACTAATGGATAGTCTTGTTTGACCCACAGTTCTATATGGTTTCGAGGTTTGGGGTCCTAGCTTACTAGAGTCTGATTGGTCGTCTACAGAGAGAGTGCAGAGTACCCTTCTTCGTCACATCATTCAGTGCAAGCAGATAGTTCCTCAGCCCATCATTCTTGCAGAGTTTAAAGCTCACCCCTTTCTCCTCGAGACAATGTTTGGTATCATCTCTCTTCACCGTGTTCGGGGGTTTGCGGATGCAGCGAAGGGGCAGGACCAATATCCATACTTGGCCTACCTTTCATCTGAGTCCATTGCAGTAGCGAGTCCTTTGGCTCGATCCCGATGTTGGTATGTTGGAGTCTCAGATCTCCTTGCTTCAGTTGGTATCAAGATAGACCAACTCCCTCCATTCAAGTATTATTTGTGTGCACTAGGCCACCTCCTACCAACCAAAAAAGAGATGAATCAAATCATCCGAGAGGATATTTACAGGAAATATGTACAAGTTATTTGGATAAACCCTCAGGATGGGTTACGTCCGAAGATGGCTTTCTACGCTGAGCACTTCAGGTTGTTGAGAGATGGTCTCGGCCCCATTACATGCTTCGCCATTGGATGCACACACTTCGGATTCCCTTGGGTCAGATCATAGTAGGTTCTCATAAACTGCGGATTGACACTGACCATCAGATTGCACGGTTAGACAAGATTTTCCAGTTGTGCCACCTCTGAGAGACTGAGTCGGAGGAGCACTTCATCTTCCGCTGCCCCATTTACTATGAGATTCATGGGATATTCCATTGCTTGTTTAGAGGGATCCAGACCTTGTCTAGCTTCTTTCGATACCCAGACCAGAGATGTCTAGCCTTGTACATACAGGAGGCCACGAGACTTCGCACATAGATTCTCTAGCCTCCTCCTAGAGCAGATCCTGTGCAGTAGATTACGTCATTTTTTACAGTGCTCCCGTCAGCAAGAGGCACGAAGCGACAAGTTAATAACATTGTTTCCTCAAACTCTATATCAATGCGGGCTAGAGGGGCCATCTCCCTAGCACAGGGACCTCTGAGTCATTACTAGACTAGATCTCTTACTAGCAGGCAGTTGAGATCGCCCAGTCATTAGCGACATATCACTTCTTCTCGGCAACGACGTAGCATAGGCTCCAGAGCCTCCCCTAGCCCTCCCTTGGGACAACACTCCATATTGAGTTTTTTGCATTCGACCTCGAGTGTTAGGAGAGAGATTTAGGGGACAATTATCTTGTGCCCTCTGCACTTGGAGTCCGGGACTTTCCTCATTTTGGTTTTCAGGCATTATGTTTTTCTTGCTATATCTCTTATTTCTTGCTCTTTATATAGGAGACCTTTTGGTACTCCTCCTTGTATCAACATCATTGTACTTTGTAGTCCCGTTGACCTACTTTTGTGGTCATTCGTTGGACATAAATATAATTATCTTATCTTATCTTATCAACACCATTTAGGAGATCATGTCCAATAAGTTCATAAAAGTTGAGGAAGAATTCGATAGTCCATCCATCAGGTCCTAGACTCTTATCCTTTTTGAACTAGTGTAATACAAATTCCAATTCCGAAGGGGATACAAGATGTTGTAACTCTTCATTGTCTTCATCAGAGACAAAACCGAGGAAGACTTGCTCTGTTTGCATGATTTACCCCAAAGAGGCAAGTTGAGGAGCAAAGAACAGGGATTTAAAGTGCCGCACGTTGAGTCTGGCTAAAACCTTAAAATTTGTAGCAAAATTTCCAGCATCATCTTTGAGAGACTAAATGGTATTGTAAGCTCTCCCGACCTTTCTGAATTGGTGAAAGAATTCTGTATTATCATCCCCAACTTGTAACTAGATGGCTCTGCTCTTAAGCCTCCATGTTGCTTCCTTGGCTTTCAACAGTCGACTCTTCTCTCTCTTAAGTTGAATATGGTGGAGTTTTGATTCGTGTGATAGATATCCCCACCCCTCAGGTTGTTCCAACTTATCAAGTTCAAATTCGATCATCCTTAGGGCTTCCTCGTCCCTCTGTCGTTTCCCTTTGAGCCATTTGAGGGTTTTTATTTTAATGTTGCACAGGTTCTCATTGAATTGTGAGGCCACCGATCTTTGTTTTGTAGGATCACACTTCCTCCAGTTATCATTCATTATGCTTCGAAAGTCCTCCTTGAGCCACGTTGAATTTAATTTAAAATGGGCTTTGGGCTTGTCAAAGTGTCCAACCCTCTGGAGGAATATGGGATGGTGGTCTGGTTGGCCTCCCGAACCGATCCATTGCTTGAATCGTGAGAAGTGTTCCAGGAGGGATTCCTTAATCAGAGAACGGTCTATTCTTTGAGCAATCACATCCTCCCCAACGCGTTGGTTCCTCCAAGTGGGAAGGAGTTTTTTCAGATCAATGTCAATGAGGTTATGCGAATCAATAAGACGAAGGAAGAAATTCGATAGGGAGTCCTCATGTGCATGATGGCCCAAACATTCCACCCTGCCCACGGAGAAGTTCAAATCGCCCCCAATAATGAGGTTATTCGATATCATGAAGGACTGATTCATCAAGGAATTCCAAAAGATTGCATGGTTGTGACATTGCCCATATATGTTAATGATCCTAAGTGGAACCCCGAGTTCCTCAGAGAAAATATTAGCCACAAGGTAGTTGAGGTGTCCCCAGATGTTGGATAATTTCAGTCCTGGAGTTGAATCCAAGAGCGATACCCCCATAATGGCCATGTGCACTAATGGCATGAAACGTCCATCCCTTGAATATGGTAGCCAGTTGGTGCTCAACCTCTAGACAAGTTCCCATCCTCGTTTCTTGTAGAAAAATGATGCCAAGACAGTCTGATAAAATCAAATGTTTTAGGGCTATATTTTTTGAGGGGCTAGCTAACCCTCGACAATTGAATGATAAAAACTTCATGGGGGAACCATGGATGGGGCATGGGCTGCTCTAAGGACCCCTTCAAGATATAGCTGTCGGTCAGCGACAATGTCCAAGCTAGCTTGGTTTATAGCCTTTGAGATAAGTAAATTTCGTCCATGGGTAATTTTAGGAAATTTAGATGGGGATAGAGGGCCCAGTCCGGTGCCATGGCTGGTTAGGAAAAAAGGTCCGGATGATGTACGAGTCAAGGATCGAAGAAATTAACGATGACCTATGCTGGAAGTTGAGGAGTCACCCTGAGATGGTAAGGTAGGGGAATGAATCAGGCAAAACACACGGAGAGATATCGCCGGACAGGTTATGGTTTTCATATGAATCACCGGAGAGAGGGTGCCCAAGCAAGTGACAACGGATGAAAATGGAACAGAGGTATTTGAAATAAAGAAAGTAGTATGAGGGGAAAGGGAAGAAATACACGAAGGAGCCGAAGAAGATGGGTGATGTGACCTTGAAACTGCCCCACTTGTTTGTCTATCATCCACGACATAATGTGTGGCCTTCTTGGATGCCAAGCCATCAAGTGTAGTAGTGGTTTGATGGGTCGAGATGTGAGGTTCCGAGGCAGGAGCTGACGAAGGAGGTGGATCACCGAATTCCAGATTCCGCGGAATAAGAAGTGGGAAATCTTTGTATACATGAACAACCTAATGACACTAACGACATCGAAAGGGGACTCCCTCACAATCTAGCATTTGATTTCTGACAAAACCCCTGTAGTGTAGGATCATGTTCTCCACCAGACCCTCTCGAGTATCCATATAAAATAATATGCGCGCATAGGTCATCCTACTAGATTCCAGGAATTTTTTTTCATGTTCTACGTATTGACCAAGATCTTCCCCAATCAGTCGGAAAAAATCCTTGGTCTATAGTTCGAGATGCAATCCTGGAAGACATACTTGTATAGGGCCAACACCCAATTGTTCATGTTCAAGGTCGAATAAAGGAGACCAACGCTTCAGTGAAATAGGGGCCTTTTCAATGTTCTATAAGTGAGATAGGACCCAGTTGGAATGTTCGTCCCAAGTGAAACAAAGTGCGAACCAACCCTTTTGCATAGTGCAGATTGATGGAAGGGCATCAATAGCGTGACCCTAGATATCCTCAGCCCATTTTCAGAGATGATCAATAGAGTAATTTTGACCTTTAACCCTGCCAACCAAAACCATACCTGTTCTATCCATGATATCATCCAATCTAATTCCCTTGCCAACCACCAACACCCGATTTTTATCCTTTACATTGGGGAATTTTGATTTATTGGATCCCTTTTGTGATTTCCATCTTGATCTCGAGGATTTCCCTCCCTAGGCAGAGACGACCTATCTGTTTGAGTCGAAACCATCGACTCCTTCGACAGAGGAGAGCGCGATCCAGATTCAAAGTCGGGGGGATATTGCGTGGGAGGAGAAACCTTAGACGCATCATGGACAGAAAGAGCCGCAAAAATGACAAATGAGCCAGAAGGGAGCGTAGGAGAGTCAATGAGAAAAATCCTCTGGACTAGAGACGGGTAGCGAGAGAAAATGAGAAGCTCGACAAACCTCCGGTATAGGGATTCAGCATGGTGAGAGGGTTACAAGGGTTAAGGCAGCATTCAGGAAAGAGGAGGGAATTAGGGGATGGATAAGTCAGGGGATCAGGTGGAGCATGTGGGTCAAGCCAGCCAAAATATGTGGTACCAACAATAGAGTCCAGTAAGGGCATAAGACTAGGAAGAGGGGAGAAAATCGAGGAAATAGAGGACGAATAGCGGTTACCATCCGATAGAGGAGGCAACGATGCGAATATTCTGGGAAAAGGTTCATCAAGTGTCGAATCCGTCTCCATCCCAAGGAACTGATGTGGTGGGCTAGCCCAGATAGATTTTTATGGGGAGGAATCAAATGAGAAGTCAACCAATTCTTCATCCATGGATATTTTACACCTTGGCAGATAAAAAAAACTGAAAAAATAGGATAAAAGCGACTATTGACAAGTGACTGCCTTCTGTCGGTGAGAGGGAGTTAGGGTCAGCCACAGATCACACTATGCTAGAGAGCTAGTAGTTGATGACCCTCCCGAACATTGAGACCGCCGTGGAGGACATGTCAGGCAGGTGAGGTAAGGCAGAAGAGGTGGCTAACCGAAGAGCAGAGCATTTAAGTGTCGAACCTTTAGTTAAACCGAGAGGGGGGGGTGAATCAGCTTTAACACCTTTCGTGATCTTTTAAAGATTTTCATTAAACTTATTTACACCTTCATTTCATCTCAATTTAATGTGTGAGTAATCTTAGAATGTAAGCAGCAGGTATTAGTATAATATAACAGTAGACTTAATATGAGAGCATCAAGTATTAAGCAGATGATACATACCAGATCAATACATAAATATCATACACAGAGACACCAGATATAAGTGGAAACCCATAAAGGGATAAAACCACATCTTATTATTGTTGTGATGCAAAGGCAAGCTCCAACTCCCTCTCACCACTATTTTTCTACAGGCACCAACCTACAGGAGGCTCCAACCTCAATTCTGCAAGCTACAACTTGCAAGGAAGCACCAACTCCCTTCAACTTTCTGCAGGCACCAACCTATAGGAGGCTTCAACCTCAGTCAGATACAACTGACAGCTATCAAGCTGCAACTTGATAGGGAAGCTCTAACTTCCTCAATTTATCAAACTGAATGTTTGTTGATTTACTTCAGATATCAGCTCTGTTCTGTAGCTTCTCTTTTCAACTCTTCTTCTCTTAATCTTCTTTTCCTTATTCTTCTATATTCTGCATTCTCTATATTTTCTCTCTATCCTTTCTTTGAGCTTATCAAATTGATATTATATATAGAAATTCCCACATGTCTGTTTGTATTTCACAAGGAATTTGGAGTGAAAAGTCATGACTCTTTGGCTTCTGTCTTCTTATTCCTTTTTCCAACTCATTTTTAGAATTACTACAATATGTACAAATTTCCATGCTACAGTGGGATTTTGTCTTTTTCCTAGGATACTCATTTCTTTGCATCACAAACAATAAAAAATTAATTACAACATTAACATTCACATTTTTAATTACATATTTCAATTTTACTCAGCTCCTTTTCTGGATTTTGGCTTTACTGGATTTGTCTTTTCCTGCTGCTGTTAAGAATCTGTTCTGCATACTCTTTGTTCACTGTCTTCTGCTTATTTTCCAATTCTCTGTGCTTGTACACCTGTCAAATTTGTTCCTGTGCAAATTCCTGTTCACCGTGATTGTATGTCTGTTGTATACATATATCTGCGTTAAAATATATTTCGACTAGCACTCCTCTCTTTATATTTTCCCTACTCATCCATCCAAAGACAACATTCTCCTTTTTGTTTTCTCTTTTATTCAGTTCCCCATTTATTGTAGTTATATAATAGCTGTATGTGCAGCCGCCCTTTAATCAGCCATAACACAACTCTTGACATTTTCAAAAACTGTGGTCAAACCATAATAAAAAACCCAACTCATAATGTTCAATCCGCTGGTTATTAAACCCAAGTTATTATATAGTGAATAAGTTGAACAAATGAAACGCCATCGCATATAACCTTTATAACCTTTATATCAATCCCGATGCGTATTATAATATGTACAAGGTCCGTGGAGCCCACAATACAATCAAACGAACGCATACTCCGTACCTAGCTTATCCTCCGGGCTCTTCCATTAAACCTCGGGCAAGTTCAGAGAGCGACCACCGTTAGATATCAAGCCTCTGGATCAACGGTGTATGTTAATTCCGCTCCACGTCTTCAGTCGAGGTATAACGCGCGAAGGCGCACTTTAAACAATGGTTTTGAAATGTCGGTCGGGACACGTGTCATCAATCCTGTGGAATCGCTACCCATTCCTCTAATACCGCTTTCCGACGAATGGTGGTGCGAAGAAACCACGGTTTCGCTCCAACCCACCGTTACTGTTCACTAGTCTCGGTTCTGCTCCTCTCCTACGCTCCAGGTTCCGCTCAGGGTTTTAATTTAATAGTTCAATACACCGTTTTAACGCTAATTCCTTCGCATTAACACTAACTCTGGGCAACATCAAACATGCGTTGGTTCCGTCTTATTTACACAAGGTTCCATCCGAATCTCCATTTTATTATCACTCCGTTACATAGTTCATACACACACAGGATATGATTCTCCGTTACATAGTTCATACACACATAGGATATGATTCTCAGACTTTTATATGTATATAAATAACTCCTGGCTTGGAATTTTATAACTACTCTGCCTTTGCCTTTGCCTCTGCTGCTTCTGTCGCTCTGCCTCTGTCTCTGCTTCTAATAACAGTTCTGCCTCTTATTATATTCGCTTTCTCTGCCTCTGCCTATCTCCTTTACTTCCTTCATTTGCTTCTTTGCTGTCACCATTGCCATGATAATAGCTTTGTCTCTGTAGCTATTTGTCTTATGCTCTCTCTCTTTATTTCATGTTTTTTACTTTGCCTCATTGCCTTATTGCCTTATTGCCATTAATGACAATATTTCCAACAATCTCCCCCTTTGGCATTGATGGCAATAACCTCTATTTTCTTTTTAGAAGCCCATTTTTTCTCCCCCTTTGACATCAATGGTAAAGGGTTACTCATTTCCTGATTTGCTTTCTGCATTTCCTCTCTTTGAGTTATGTTTAGGCCCTCTTCTACTGACTTTTTACCATGCTGCTCCAGACTGATATATAAGACTTGTTGAGAGAACACTTTGAAGATTATCGATCTTGAATATACACTTGGTGTTCTTTTGCCTTAATCTTTTGATCCTGAGGACCTGATTCATGCTTTCCTTGTTGGTTGTTCTCCCCCTGGAATGATATTTTCGTTTTTGTTCTCCCCCTGAAATTGTGCTTTCTCTTTATATCAGAGAGTAGCATCTGCAGATACTACCCCTAGTCTATCTCTCAAATATTGAAATGGTTCTCTAACAAGAGGTTTGGTAAATATATCAGTTGTCTGTTCTTTCGTTGGTACATATTCCAGCTTTACTATCTTCTGAGCCACTTTTTCTCGGAGGAAATGATACTTGATTGGAATATGTTTGGTTTTTGAGTGAAGCACAGGATTTTTTGATATACTTATAGCACTTGTATTATCACATTTGATTGAAATAGGTTCATCAATGCTTACCTTCATGTCTTGAAGAGTTTGCTTCATCCACATGACTTGTGTACAACATGCTGCTGCTGCTATATATTCTGCTTCAGCTGTAGATAGAGAGATGGATGTTTGTTTCTTGCTTAACCATGCCACCAGACTTTCTCCTAGATAGAAAGCACCTCCACTTGTACTTTTCCTGTCATCAACACAGCTGGCCCAATCTGCATCTGTGTATGCTGTTAAAGTGAAGCTTTTGCCTTTAGGATACCAAAGTCCATACTGTGTTGTTCCTTGTAGATATCTAAGTATTCTTTTTACTGCCAGAAGATGGTTTTGTTTAGGTGTTGCTTGATATCTTGCCACTAGTCCTACTGCTAGCATGATGTCTGGTCTTGATGCTGTCAGATACAGCAGGCTTCCTATCATGGATCTGTAGAGTTTTTTAATCTGCAGTCCCATCATCAGCATACAGCTTGCATCCCGTGATCATGGGTGTTGTCACAGGTTTGCAGTCCTCCATTTTGAATTTTTTCAGCATTTCTTTTAAGTATTTTTCCTGAGAGATGAATGTGCCAGTGTTCTTTTGCTGAATTTTCAGTCCCAAGTAGAAACTAAGCTCTCCAATCATAGACATTTCAAACTCTGTTTTCATCTCATCAGCAAACCCTTTTGCTAGTTCATCTTTGTTGCTTCGAAACATAATATCATCAACATACACTACAACAATCAGGAGTTCATTTTCATGGGCTTTTATATATAGATTGTTGTCTACTCCACCTCTCTTAAAACCCTGTTTTTGCAAATATTTATCCAGTCTTGAGTACCAAGCACGAGGAGCCTGTTTCAGTCCATATAGAGCCTTCTTCAGTCTGCACACATAGTCTTCTTTTTCTGTCAATGAGAAGCCTTCTGGTTGTTCCATGTAGACTTCTTCTTCTAGATCTCCATTAAGAAAAGCATATTTTACATCCATTTGATATACCTTGAAGTCTTGGTAGCATGCAAATGCCAGGAACATTCTGATAGCTTCCATTCTGGCTACAGGGGCAAATGTTTCTTCATAATCAAGTCCTTCAATTTGTGAGTATCCTTTGCAGACCAGCCTGGCTTTATTCCTGATTACTTCTCCTTGCTCATTCATTTTGTTTTTGAATACCCATTTTGAACCAATGATATTCTTCTCAATTGGTCTAGGAACTAGTTCCCAGGTATTGTTCTTCTCAATTTGGTCCAATTCTTCATTCATTTCTTTTACCCAAGACTTGTCCTTGCTGGCTTCTTCAAATTTCTTTGGTTCTATTTGTGACAACATGGCTATGTATACTTCTTCTGTCTGTTCAGTTAGTTGCCTTCTTGTTTGCACTCCTTCATGATTTTCTGAATGGCTGCTACAGTCTATATCTCTTGTCTTATTTGGGAGTTCTTCATCAAATCTTACATCAATACTTTCTACAATTTTTCGAAGAGTCTTGTTGTAGCATCTGTATCCTTTACTCTTGGATGCATATCCTAAGAATATTCCTTCATCTGCTCTTGCATCAAACTTCCCCAGATTTTCATCATTATTCTTTATGTAGCACTTGCTGCCAAAGACTCTAAAGTGCTTGATTGATGCAGGTTTACCATGCCATAGCTCATAAGGTGTCTTGTCACTGTTAGGTCTTAAATGAGCTTTGTTTAGAATATGTATTGTTGTGTGTACAGCTTCTGCCCAAAAGGTTTGAGTAATGTTACTCTCTTGCATCATAGCTCTGGCCATTTGTTGTACAAACCTTTTTTGTCTCTCTGCTACTCCATTTTGCTGAGGTGTCCCTGCAATGGTAAATTGTTGCTTTATTCCATGTTCATTACATAAGTCTGCAAAGTCATAATCTGTGAATTCTCCTCCTCTATCTGATCTGATACATTTTAGCTTGCATCCAGTTTGATTTTCTGCTAATGCTTTGAATATCTTAAACTTTTCCAGTGCTTCTGATTTGTTCTTGAGAAAAGCAACCCATGTCATTCTGGAGAAATCATCTATTATCAGCATGAAGTAGGATTCTCCACTTGGTGTCTTAGTTCTAGCAGGTCCACACAGATCCATGTGCACAAGTTGGAGTGGTCTTCTTGTTGATAGCTCATCTTTAGATTTAAAGGATGTGCGAGTCTGTTTCCCCAATTGACAAGATTTGCATATGGTATTTGAAGGCATTTTTATTTCTGGCATATCTCTGACAGCTTTCTTCTTGCTCAGTCTGATGATATGGTCGAAACTGAGGTGTCCCAATCTCCTATGCCATAACCATGACTCCTCAAGTTTGCTAAAATGGCAGGCTTCATCTTCCTCTTTCACTATGTACACATTACTCTCTGTTCGAACACCTTTGAGCAGAGTCTTTCCTGTTGTGCTTGACCTAACTACACAATCTTGTGCTCTAAAAAGAACTTCACAGCCTTTGTCACACATCTTACTGACACTCAGTAAATTTGCTTTCAGTCCATCCACAAATAGTACATCTTGGGCCTTTCCTCTGCCATTGTCTATGCTAACTAAGCCTTTTCCCTTGATCTTTCTTGATTTATCATTGCCAAAAGTAACATTGCCAGATTTCTTTTCATTAAGAGTGATAAAATTGCTTTTGTCTCCAGTCATGTGTTTTGAGCAGCCACTGTCCAGGTACCACTGAATTTTCAGATCTTGAGCAGTTAGAGCCAAGTCACATTTATTCTCCTTCTTTATCCACTGGAAGCACCCTTTTGTTTGATATCTTTTGTGAGATGATGGGCTACATCTTCTGAGAGGACACTTGGAAGAAAAATGTCCAACTTGATTGCATACACAACATTTGGCCATAATTTTTGCAGAATTGTGTGTATGAACAAAATTTCTTTGATTCATAAACCTCCTTGAAGTGTTGAATGTCAATTTGTGTCCATACTTTCTACATTCAATGATTTTGTGGCCAAATTCTTTACAATAAAAACAGTAACCATAGAAACAACTTGCATACCTGATATGAGGTTATCTTCTCCAGTTGTTTGTTTGAGACAGTCCCTTTGCTGTTTGCATCTTTAGCTGGTTTGAGTTACTCCTCCTTGCATGACAATATGCATCAATGTGTCCCAGCTTGTAGCAGACATAGTAGGTGGCATTCTTCATAGGAGGATAGAATCTCCTTTGATGGCTTGCAAACTTGACAAACTCAGGAGTATATGAATCTTTTTTTGTTGTCTGAGTATTTCTTTCATTCTTTGTTATTCGAGGATTCTTCTGGGTTTGGTCTCCCTCCTTACATGCTTCTTCTTTTGTAGGAATTATTTGAGGTGCTTCATCCTTCTTTGCTTTTACAAAAATAATTTTTTCTGTTTTCCTTTTCTTTGCTTTTACTTGATTCTCCTTCATAGCCTATTCCAGTTTTTATCAAGGGAGATCTTTGAGCATCCAAAATTTCATCCAACTTACCAGAGCTTGTTGTTTGAGAAGAGTTTATATACACTTTCTTTTGAGCATTTTCTAATTTCTTCCTTAGACATACAACTTCTTCTTCCAGCTTCTCTTGTTCTTGAGTTTTATCCTTGATTTGTTGGAGTAACATGTCTTCTATCTTCTTGGCTTATTCAAGCTTTACCTTCAGCTGCATGGGGACTTCTGAATTTTGTTCTTCTTTCACATATTTGAGGAGAATCTCTTTTTGTTTTCTGCATTTTAGTTTGAGTCTGTCAATCTCCTCCAGGACACTTCTTAGCTCCCCCTCAAGGTCAACTTCACCTTCTAGCAAGAGTCCTTCAAGTTCTTCTATGGCCATCAATAAAAATTCAGAGGTTCCTTATTCTCTTGAGGATTCATCTGAGTCTTCAGATGTACTGCTGTCTTGTTGAGCATAGAAGGATTTTCTGTTGAATTTCTTTCCTTTCTGCCAGTTCTTTGATGTATTTTTCTCTGATTCTTGAGCCTGATTCCTTAATTTCTTGTGAGGACACTTAGTAGCATAATGTCCAACTCTTCCATAGTTAAAGCATTTGAAGGGTAGTTTACCTTTGTATCTACCTGAGCCTCTATCTAGTTTCTTGACAAATTTAGCCTCTTCTTCATCAGAGCAAGAGCATATGTCTTCCGTTTCTTCTTTCTTCTTTTCTGTTTTAAAAGCTGCCTCCCTCGTACTTGGCTTCTTCTGTGGGAGCCTCATTTCATATGCTGTTAGATTTCCAAGTAGCTGGTTCATGGTCAAGGTCTCCCAATCAGCTGTTTCTTCTATTGCAGACACCTTGGGATTAAATCTGGATGGAAGTGATCTTAGAATATTTTGCACAATTATACTTTCTGGCATGGTTTCTCCAAGAGCTTTCATATTGTTAACAATTTCTGCAACTTTTAAGAAGAAGTTGCCAATATCTTCATCATCATTCATTTTTAAATTTTCAAACTGGGCTCTATATATTTGAAGTTTGGCAGTCTTTACCTTTTTATTTCCCTCATGGATATTCTCTAGAGTGTCCCACATATCTTTGGTAGTCTTACTGTGCATTATTTTGATAAACTCAACTTCACATAGTCCATTTAAGATTGCATTCATTGCTTTTGCATTAGCTACAAAGCTTTGTTTAGCTTCTTTCTCTGAATCAGTTGACTTTGTGACATATCCAAATTCCACAGCATCCCAAACTTCTAATCCTAAAGAAATTATATATGCTTTCATTCTGATTTTCCAGAAGGCATAATTAGCACCAGTGAAGTAAGGTGCTTTATTGGTTGAGCTTCCTTCTTGACTAGCCATCTTGAGGGCCTAGGATCTCCTTTCAGTTGTTAGACTGATACAAAAGGAACCCGCTCTGATACCAATTGTTGAACCTTTAATTAAACTGAGAGGGGGGGGTGAATCAGTTTAACACATTCCTGATCTTTTAAAACTTTTCATTAAACTTATTTACACCTTCATTTCATATCCAATTTAATGTGTGAGTAATCTTAGAATGTAAGCAGCAAGTATTAGTATAATATAGCAGTAGACTTAATATGAGAGTAGCAGGTATTAAGCAGATGATACATATCAGATCAATACATAAATATCATGCACAGAGACACCAGATATAAGTGGAAACCCATAAAGGGAGAAAAAAACATCTTATTATTGTTGTGATGCAAAGGCAAGCTCCAACTCCCTCTCACCACTGTTTTTCTGCAGGCACCAACCTACAGGAGGCTCCAACCTCAATTCTGCAAGCTACAACTTGCAAGGAAGCACCAACTCCCTTCAATTTTCTGCAGGCACCAACCTACAGGAGGCTTCAACCTTAGTCAGCTACAACTGACAGCTATCAAGCTGCAACTTGATAGGGAAGCTCCAACTTCCTCAATTTATCAAACTGAATGTTTGCTGATTTACTTCAGATATCAGCTCTATTCTGTAGCTTCTCTTTTCTACTCTTCTTCTCTTAATCTTCTCTGTCATATTCTTCTATATTCTGCATTCTCTATATTTGCTCTCTCTCTCTCTCTCTCTCTCTCCTCTTTTTTCATATCAATGTGATATTTTATATATAGAGTTCATCGCATGACTCTTTACATTCCTCAGAGAATTTGAAGTGAATAGTCCTGACCTTTTGACTTCTGTCTTCTCATTCCTTTATCCAACTCAATTATAATAATAATATGTACAAATTTCCATGCTACAGTGGGATTTTGTCTTTTCCTTAGGATACTTGCCTTTGCATCACAAACAATAAAAAATTAATTACAACATTAACATTCACATTTTTAATTACATATTTCAATTTTACTCAGCTCCTTTTCTGGATTTTGGCTTTACTGGATTTGTCTTTTCCTGCTGCTCTTAAGAGTCTGTTCTGCATACTCTTTGTTCACTATCTTCTGCTTATTTTCAATTTTCTGTGCTTGTACACCTGTCAAATTTGTTCCTGTGCAAATTCCTGTTCACCGTGATTGTATGTTTGTTGTATACATATATCTGCGTTAAAATATATTTCGACTAGCACTCCTCTCTTTCTATTTTCCCTACTCATCCATCCAAAAACAACATTCTCCTTTTTGTTTTCTCTTTTATTCAGTTCCCCATTTATTGTAGTTATATAATAGCTGTATGTGCAGCCGCCCTTTAATCAGCCATAACACAACTCTCGACATTTTCAAAAACTGTGGTCAAACCATAATAAATAAATAAAACTCATAATGTTCAATCCGCTGGTTATTAAACCCAAGGTATTATATAGTGAATAAGTTGAACAAATGAAACGCCATCGCATATAACCTTTATAACCTTTATAACAATCCCGATGCGTATTATAATATGTACAAGGTCCGTGGAGCCCACAATACAATCAAACGAACGCATACTCCGTACATGGCTTATCCTCCGGGCTCTTCCATTAAACCTCGGGCAAGTTCAGAGAGCGACCATTGTTAGATATCAAGCCTCTGGATCAACGGTGTATGTTAATTTCGCTCCACGTCTTCAGTCGAGGTATAACGCGCGAAGGCGCACTTTAAACAATGGTTTTGAAATGTCGGTCGGGACACGTGTTATCAATCCTGTGGAATCGCTGCCCATTCCTCTAATACTGCTTTCCGACGAATGGTGGTGCGAAGAAACCACGGTTTCGCTCCAACCCACCGTTACTGTTCACTAGTGTCGGTTCCGCTCCTCTCCTACGCTCCAGGTTCCGCTCAGGGTTTTAATTTAATAGTTCAATACACCGTTTTAACGCTAATTCCTTCGCATTAACACTAACTCCGGGCAACATCAAACATGTGCTGGTTCCGTCTTATTTACACAAGGTTCCGTCCGAATCTCCATTTTATTATCGCTCCGTTACATAGTTCATACATACACAGGATATGATTCTCAGACTTTTATATGTATATAAATAACGCCCGGCTTGGAATTTTATAACTGCTCTGCCTTTGCCTCTGCCTCTGCCTCTGCTGCTTCTGTCGCTCTGCCCCTGCCTCTGCTGCTTCTAATAACAGTTCTGCCTCTTATTATATTCGCTTTCTCTGCCTCTGCCTATCTCCTTTACTTCCTTCATTTGCTTCTTTGTTGTCACCATTGCCATGATAATAGCTCTGTCTCTGTAGCTATTTGTCTTATGCTCTCTCTCTTTATTTCATGTTTTTTTACTTTGCCTCATTGCCATATTGCCTTATTGCCATTAATGACAATATTTCCAACGGATATGCTCTGAGATTTTTATTGTTGTATACTAGGATGGAGATATTAATCGTAGAAGATATACAAGTGCTTATGTATTTTTAACTTACCCAGGGGAGAAATCGGTTGGCATGAGCAAGAGGTATGCTATAGTTGCACTTTCAAATCCAAAAGTGGGGTATATGGTAGTCACTCATGTATGTAGGAAAGCTATATGGTTGCAAAAATTGTGTTTGATATCGGTTTTGTGTAAGAAGTTGTATGTATATATTGTGACATTGAAATCCCAATGTTTAGGTAAATAAACCTACTTATCATGCTAAGACAAATCATATTTAAGTGTTGTATCATTTTGTTAGGAACATGGTTGAAGACAAGTTGTTGATGGAGAACGCTGATAAATTGATGATTTTTTTAGACTCATTGATGTATTTTGTTAATGCTAAAAAGTTCTTATATAAAGAATAAATTGGTATAATTTCCATAGGAACTTGAAATTGTGAAGCCTACTTTGTATCTATTTTTCAAAATGCATAACACATAGAATGTTTCTCAATGTGAGTTATATTCTTTGTAGTTATATTGTGCAAATAAACATAATCATTCTAGCATTAATGGGGGAGGGGGTAGTTAAGGGGAAAAATTGTGAGGTGGGGGGTAATAAGATGTGATAGCTATTTGGGGTTTGAAGCCTAAATAAAATTTTATTTGGTTATATTTTGTGCCTTTTTTGGATTTATTTTATCCAATGGTTTCTACACATTGTAATCTAGTCTTATTTAAGGGATTAAGGTTGTACTATAATTATAAAGTAGTAAATTAGGGCTAATATATGTTGTAGAATGATTATATATTGCATTGTAAATAGTTAATATACAATCATGGAGACAAATTTCAACTTTGATTTAATTGTTTGTCTTGTTTGAGGGTTTTTAGTGTAAATATTGCATATTATGTCTATGCCATTATTTTCTTCTATTCTAAGACTCTATCAAAACATATTATTTTGCATAGGTTTATCAATATATTCACTTTGGAGGGATTTCATTGATCGATACTCTTGAATAAAATTTTTCACTACTTACATGTATATTTATTCAAAAGAAATGTTTTTAGGAGTTTGATTTCAATGTCATATCCTTGTATATTTGATTAACATCTATCCCATTTCTCTTCTCATAGTTGTTGTGTTACCATCATCTTAATAAGTGGATAAGGGACATAAAATATTACATGGGATGTCAAAATATAACTTTTGAAATATGCAATAAGTTTGACTAGAGCATAAGCTTGTTTTTCCATCGAAGAATATTTTAATTCATGTTTTTGTCATGAGCTACTCATGAAAGAAATGGGATGTTCTTCTTTCACTTAAAATCCTTTGTAAATTTAGGATTTATTAGGATATGGGCTCAGGATATCGTTGAATTAATATCTTTGAATGATTTTTAAGTCACTTGTGTCCATTCAAATTTAATATCCTTCTTTAAAAATTTATTGATAGGACCAAGAATGGATGCATAACTTGGAACCAAGCACCTTACAAAATTGATTTAAAAAAAAAATGGTTGGATTTATTTTTGTGCAATAGGAGGCTTTTATTCTCGTGTTTCCTTGAGTCTCTATTGGTTTATGTAGATTCCAATTTGGCTCATTATGTGTCCAAGTAAACTTCCTTTTGATATTGAAAATATGCATTTTTTAGGGTTAAAAAGTAATCCACATTGTACGCATCTTTAAAAAAATTGTTGTAATTTAGCCTAATGAGATGCTCTGAGTCTAGAATATATAGTCGGGTCATTTTGATAATTAGGCATGGATTTTCTTATGATCTCTTTGAATGTATAATCCATGACCCTATAAAATTCCGTTCCAACATTTCTCAATCCTTTTTGAGTCTCTTGTGTCCATTCAAATTTAATATCCTTGTTAGCAATTTATTGATAGGTCTGACAATGGATGCATAACCTAGAATGAAGCGCCTTACAAAATTGTTTTTTTTCTAAAAAACAATTGGACTAATTTTCACGCATTAAGAGGCTTTAATTCACATATTTCCTTGACTCTCTATGGGTCTTTATATATTACCTTTTGGCTCTATATGTACAAGTACCCTTCCTTTTGATATTTGAAATAAGCATTTTTTAGGGTTATGTGATACTCCATATTATATGCATCTTTCAAAAATTTGTTGTAAGCGAGCCCAAGGAGATGTTTTGAGTATGGAATATACCATCAAGCCATGTTGATAATTAGCTATGGTTTTCCCTATCATCTCTTTGAATGTGTAATCCATGGCTCTCTGAAACATTGCTCTAATGCTTTTCAATCCAATTGTCATTCAAGCATAATCATAGGTTCCCCATGGCGTAGTAAATATAGTCTTATGCCTACCATCATCTTCCACTAACATATTATTATATCCAAAATATACATCCAACATAAACAATATTGCTGCTTTGGTGACTTGGTGCAATAACCTTTCCATATTTGGGAGGGGATTCTTATCTCTAAGTGAATTTTTGTTAAGATCACAAAAATCAATATACAATCTTATTTCTCCATTTTTATTTCTAACATTAACTTGATTTTCAATCATTCAAAATGCATTATTGGAAAATAATTATGGCCTTTTCCATATTCTTAATTTCTTATTTAACCAAATATTTAATTTAGGATTAAATATCGGTGGTTTTTGTCTTATTGGCTTCACCCCTTCTTTCAAAGGAATAACATGTTGGATGATATTTTTATCATATTTCTTCAATGCCGATATGTTTATGCAATTTTTTTTTGAAATTTATTAAATAAGTTGATATATTGATCAATTTAATGTTGAATAAAGTTTGTCTCAATATTCAACAACTTTGGTGCTTCAAGAATTCCAATGTTTATCTTTTTGACCTATTGAATTTTCTTGCTTGATGATTCTTCTCATAAATGGAACATCTGAATTTGATCATTATAGTTGAACATTGATTCAAGATATATTGATACTTTTTCTTGTTTTGGATTTTATTTTCTCTCATCATCTTCTTGAGCAAGAAACTAACGGATATGTTTTTCATTGTAAAAAAATTGCCAATTTTCTTCTTTACCTTGGGCATAGGGATGAAAAAAAAACTCAACATGATATAAATTATCAGCTGATTCAGAATTAAATGAAGAAGCTACTAATTCTAAAGAATCAATGTTTTGATTTTTCTCCCTTGGAACAAAAGATATTTCAAAGGAATCAAACCTTTGCTGTAATTCCCAAATTCTCTCCGCATAATCCTTTAGTTTATTCTTCTTGATATTGTACTTCTTGTAAATATGATTAACAATTAGTCATGAATCTCCAATAGTAATAATGTTTTTAATCCCTTTCTATTGAGAAAGAAGTAAAACTTGAACTAATGATTCATATTTAGCTTCATTATTTGTACAAGTAAACTATAAATGAAAAACATATAAAAAAATTCTTCGTCTATGATTTCAAATATTATACCAACTCCTGATCTAGTGCTTGAATAAGCACCATCAAATAACATCTTCCATCGAATTTGGGATAAATTTACACTACTATTATCTACAACATCTATATTATTTAATATGGCATAATTTCCATGACCTTTGTCAATATAGTTGATTACTCCATTAACCTCTTTTTTCTCAAAGAATATAAGATTCTCAATTCCCTTGGCATACTTATCATACGATAATATTTATTTGGAAGCATTATGCAAATTCCATCAATCATCATGCATCTTACTATAGGAAAAATCCATTCTCTTCCTAATACAAGTCCATATGCAATAGGTAGGTATACCACTATTATAGTGAAAATAGTGATATTTGGTGCCAAAATTATAGAAGCATATCAATATTTGATATTACCATAAGTTGGTACCCTTATTGAATCAATTGCATAAATACTTTCTCTAGTATCATAGTACTTAGTGAAATCTAAACCTATTACTTTCATGATATAGAGTGGTGTGATATTATTAACTACATCACTATCTACCAAACATTTGTGTAATATAAATTATGGAGTCTCCAATGATATGTAATAAGGAGGAAATTTACCTTGAGTCTTGATAGGACCAAGGCTCTTTTGCTGACGAGAGATAACAACTACTTCTACTCTCGTATTGGATTTGTCTTTATTTTTTAGAACTTTGAGAAAAAATTTCTCTTTGTTGAGGAATCTTTATCACCTCTGAAAATGGTAAAGTGATTTGGAGCTTGCATAATTCATTCATAATATCATAAGAAACTTTAATTGATTTTACTACATTGTTATCTTTGCTTTGGGTTTGTCTAAATTTCTCTTGCTACAAATTTCTTTGTGTTGATATTTCTCCTTTGATTCCTTATGTTTGTATGTTGCACTAGACCCTTCCCTTTTGCTTTATTCAACTAATCCCTTGTTTGTATAATGCTTTCTCATTCCATAAACTCTTGATTTTCTTATATAGACTATGTTTAATGAAAATAATTGCTCATCTCCCCTTTATGTAGACTCTAGGATGGTCAAATTTTCTTATGTAATAATTTGAGGCGAGTCTATGTCTTCTTCTTCTTGTATTTTTTCACCTTCCTTGACTAAATAATTCATATTTTGAAATCTAGGAGGCCTATGTCCCCTTAGAGATGTATTTTCAATATTCTGACCTCTATGAGGTTGTTCTCTAAAACCATATGTTGGTCTTCCAACATTTTGGTGAGGTCAAGGCCTCTGCTCATCTCCTCTCCTTATTCTTATTATTTCATTCTGCATTTTTTTATATGTCCAATATTATTGAGCAATTTTTGAATAAATTTTTGAAGGAGATTGTTCTTCTAATGTAAGAACATTTTTCACACTATGAGGAAATCCATAGAAAATTCCTCTTCCAACTATTGTATCTTGATTACTTTGTATTGGTGTTGGGTTCTTATTTATGATACTTTCAAGGAGGACATTTCTATTTGTACTTTTCCAAGAATAATCTCTGAATCAATATTTATTTCTTACATATCTTCCTCCATGCGCTTTCCTCATGGATTCTTGCAACGTATTAATATGTGAAAACTTTATAGCATACTTAACAACATATTAATATGTGCAAAATTTATAGCATACTTAACAACATATTAATATGTGCAAACTTTATAGCATACTTAACATTGGTTGGAATTGCATTTTTGTAACATCCAAATATGAATAGGTCATTAGGGTGAGTATATTGAGGTATTTGTTGTAATGTCACACAAATCGGAGATTAAAATCTATAATCCTCTCATTCTTTTCAAGATGGATTTGGGTAAGCTAGGAAAGCAAGGTATGATATGCAATAGGTTGAGCATACCTTCCCATAAAATATTTTTCCATGTCATCGAAAGAGGTAATTGAAGTAAAAAGCAAGGAAAGATACCAATAATAGGCAGGTCTTATTAGAGTTTGAAGAAATACCATAAACATGATGTCTTCATGTAAAATCCCTTGTATGTCACAACTAGCCAGGATTTGGTCCATATGTTTGTTTGGATTCATAGAACCATCCCTATTGAATATAGGTAAAAATATAAGGGGTATAGTATGCACGGGATGTTATTCACCTTGTAATGAAAGATGAATTACCCTTATTCATCTCTGATTCCTTGCGTTGTCACCTTCTTGTCTTTCTTCCCATTTTTCTTCTCGGTCTACATTTTTCCTTTTTTTTTTGCGAAAAAAAGATAAGCTTCTTCTTTCTTGGAAGTGCTGTATTTTTTAGCAAGATTTTTACATATGCTTATTGTTAAGGACTTCTTTGGATTCTTTGAGTCCTCTAGCTTCAAATTTATCCCTTAGTAAATTTGTCATTTTGGGTTTTGAAGCACATGTAACTCTTTTTGAGCTAAAACTTGCCAATATATTTTAATATCTTCTCAAGTTATTGCAGGATTTAAGATAAATAATTGATGCAATATAAGTCCTTGGTCTTCCAATCCAATGGGAATATGAGGTTGGAATAGGTCAAGATAAGTCGTCTACTGAGCATAGAAAATTTACCTTTTGATATTCTCATTACGTTTTCCAAAAATGTTGATCTCTTTTCTTGACTGGGAAAAAATTCAACCTCCTAGGGCTTGTTTCTAGGTTCCTTCTATGTTTTTATAGAGGTGGTAATAATATATTGATCACACTCTAATATGCATATAAATTTAATATTAAAACTTAAACATTTAGTGCATGCTTATTTGAGTGGAAAAAGTTATTTTCAAAGTAAAATGAAATGATATCAAAATAAATTATGTACTCACAAATCCATTCCACATATCCATCCATACACATACTTGAGGAAACATATTTGTAGAAAATTCAAATAGATATAAATATAAAGTATAGCTCTAGGTACTTGGAGGACTATAAAATGATTTCACACGTCTAAAATCCTAAGAGCATAGGAAAACATTCACAAGGCTCTTACTTTTTATTTGAAAATTAAAGTTTCATAATCACAAATGACATGCGTTCTCAAAACAAGCTCTCTATGAGAGTCAAAATAATAATTTATAGACTTAAAGTTTCATAATTATAAAGTTAAGTTCTTAAAGAATCATCACTAAATCCTATTACTTATGCGTAAAATAAAATGTGTTTGTCCCCAAGGGACTGGGATGGGGCTCCCATGGACCAAATAATAATGATAAAGGTACATGGAAGAAAGAGAGAAAATTCAATCAAGGATCGCCTTTGGAAAACATACGAAAATTCAATAAAGTTCGATGATCAAATAATGGTAATGGAATAGGGAATATATTTAAAGAAAAATAAACACCCACAAAATTGCAGAAGGATCACAAGTGGAATGGATCCTCTTTCCATTTTTAAATATTGTAGAAAAAAATTAAATAATATGCTCCTCGCTTGTTCATTATCCTGTCTACTTAGGAAATTATTGTGGGTTAACGACTTCATTCAAGAACTTCTTGAGCCATTCTTCCAAGTATTCCTGCATGGGTGGGACGATTATATCTTGCATCACTCTTAGAGTAAATATATCATCTTATATGTCTTTAGCATCCAACTACAATTATGCAATGCTAACCATTTTGTTGTTGTTGTTGTCGTTAACGGATGTGACCAAACATTTCTTGATCTGGGATTCTGGAAAATATACTACATTTTCAAAATAAAACCCCAATGATACTTGATAAAATCCAATTCTTCTTTTAAAACATTTTTTGGGACCATCATGGAGTCCCTAATCATTTGGGGGCCTTTTATATCATCAACAATCTTAATGGATTTGAAGAAATTCCTGCTTCTACGGTCATTGATGCTTGAACATTCAACAAGAGCATCCTAGAGCATATTAAGTCTAGCAAACCAACCTGCTTTTCTTTTCTTAATCCTCTTTGGAGTAGGAAAGCCTTACTAATTTATTTGGATTTAATTTAAGGTGTTGAGCTTATTTAAAAATGTAATGAAATAATTTTCAAAAAATTGCTGATCATTCTCCAGGTATCTTCATAAATATTCATAAAATAATTTAATTCTCTGAGATAAATTTCTCAAATCAAGAGAAATTTCTCACCCTTCTACAATTTCGAGTCACTTGTTAATTTTCATAGTGTTGTAAGTTCTGATTCATGTTAAAATTTTCACTGCGGCCTTTCTAATCTTATGGGGTGTGCTAGGTGTAATTGCTACTTCAGGTGCCTCAATAAACAATGGAGTCATGAAAAAGGGTGCAGGACTAAGAGCTTCTTTAAGATCATGTATCCTTTTCTTCAATATAAAATTCTCAGCTTCTTGCTCTGTTACTGAATGATAAAGAGTGCCCTTTGTAGTTTGATGTAGTTTTAGGATTCCAAAAGGTACAACTCCTGAAACATCTATTTCACTCTTCATTTGACTCACTACCTTCTTCTTTCTTATTTTCACTTTTTCAAATTTCAACTTCTTTGTAGATTTATCATACTGGGTATCTTGCATGGCTAAATACTGGACTTCAAATGAGATAGGATCTTCAATAGTCATTTATTCAACAATTTTATGGGTTTTAACCATTCATTTCATTACCCATTTTGTAATTGCAGTACTATCTACTTCCATGTCCATGGTTTCTTCAGTATGTGACCCTTATTTACTTGAGATTTTAATTTTAGATGATGATTTCAAGAGAAGCACGAGGGGGTGGCTCTTATTCATCACCATAACAAAAGTGTTGGTATTTTGTATATCCTCTTATAGAAATTTTTTCTTTTCTCCTCTGTGCAAAAGAGGAACTTCAACCAGTCTATGGTTCCTGTATGGGATGGGAACTTGAGGGAATTTTCCCCGTTTGATTCATTCTTCCTTTGGCATTAGAACTTGATTTTGTCGCAACATTATCGTCTAGGGTAAGTGCTTTAGAAGTGTAAACTTGATTCTCTTCACTTCCTCCTCATATCTTTGTGAATAAATTGGCATATCTCATGGATGATATGTGACTAGAAAATATGCCTTCTAGGTTGAATCCTTAGATAGATCCAATGTCAATTAAATTAAAGAATTTCACTAATTTAGAAAATTCTAAAAAATGGGTAGAATTTCTTAGTACAATCTCTCCTACAATAAAAGGGAGTGTAATAAATTGTCTTTTATTTTTTCTATCAAATAGAATTAGCCAAGAATGGTACTATTTGCATACTTCAACAACAAAGTATCTATCAAGAAAAAACTTAGGGAGTAATGAGGGTTTGCCTTGATATCCATATATCCTGGTGAGAGAATTATCCTCTCGCTCCTTGTACATCCATTTTCCTATCAGAAACTTCACTACTTCGTCATTAATACTTTTGGAATCTTGCCCTTTTAGCATATATATGAACTCACAGATGAAATAATCTTGGACTTGATAAAAATAAAATGGAGTTTTGTGCTGCCACAAAATAGTATACCATAAATAAGCTAGTTTCTTATATGGGTTCATTTTATTCTTGTAAGGTAATCAATTGTAATATTCCAAAATTGGAACAACTCAGCAAGCCTACTGAAATAACGCACCCTTGATAATTCTGTGCATAGAAATGAGTTTGTAGCTCTTGGATCCCTTAGATTAGCTCATCTAAGATCTAAATCCAAAAGGAGAGCAAATAAAAATCAAAATAGGTGGGTTAAACAGATCTCCCACAAACTAGTCCAGCTGGAAAACACCCAAAGAGAGGGGCTGTAGCTATATGCAAAGGACTATTTCAAAAATAACGCAGATCCACTGAAGCACAGTAGTAGGCTGATATGGAGGTTCATAAATCAGATCTACAACAACAAATAAGTTGTACATTACAACCCATACATTGTATAAGAGAAAGAATAAGACAATACAAGAAAAATCCTCAGAAATGAGGTGCTACAGCCATGGAAAAAGTCTGCATAAACTTAACAGTGTTATTTTATTGGGGCTGAAGCAGCAGTATATTATAACTCAGATCTAGAGCAGATCTGTACATAAAAATAGAGATCTAATTCAGATCTGTGTATAAGAAGAGCTCATCTATACATTCCCCTTGGGGTTTTGTGCAAAACATGAAGCACAGAGAGTAGATCTGAGATCTAAAGTTGCAGATCTGCAGAAATCTTCAGAAATTTCTGAAACATACAATAGGACAACAGATTAGGTTTGAAACAAACATGGATTGGGTTTCCAATCCATGGATCACCACAATGAGAGGAAGAATCCTAACACCAGAGATCTCTCCTAAAAAATGCAGACAAAATACCCTGAAAATTCTCCTTTGCAAATAATGCAGTCCAGGGAGAGAAAATTCTCTGTAGGCTCTGAGAATTCTTTGGCCTGATGCCAAGGTTTGGATATGAAGCTGAATCAACTAATTCACTCTTCCAGGAGATTAAAAGACACACTCACTGAGAAGAGCCACTAGTATAGACTAGATCTGAGAAGATCTAGTGTCTTCCACTATTGCAACTCACAAGGACAACCTAACCCTCAACAGGATCAACGCTGTAGATGTAAGGTGAAGCTTGGACCAAGCCTGATAGTGGACAAGATGGAACAAGTCTCATCCAAGATCTGCTCAAGGAAGGAGGTGGGAATCCTAAACAGGAAAGCCCAACAAGGGATGTCTAAGCAGACAATACCTACAGAAAATAATATCTTCAACAACCCCTTCATGCTGCTCTCCTCTTCCTTTTATAATATTGGAGTCTTGTTAAAACCCTAAAAAACTTCATTAGTTTAGCTCCTTCCACATGTAGAATCTCCTTCTAGAACTGCGTTGTCCCTCAAAGAGGTTCAATGCATCTAGACTGCGCTGTAGATATGGTCATGGTTGAATTGGTCAAGTGATCAACCTCTTTCACACTCAAGGTGTCGTCATTTTAACAAGCTTGCTTGATTTTCATTCACATTGAGCTGTCTTTATTTAGGATCCACTCTTTGAGAATAAATGTTGTTGACTTGGTCAAACTTGACCTTGTCCACATATTTTAGATATTGTTCACACATGTGGATGCTTGATATGGTTATTTCATGATACCTTTCACACTATGAGGGATTTTTATTCATACTTGAGAAATTCATGAGCCTCCTTGCCCATTTATTCATCCATATACATTTCAAAAGCAAAATTAATATTCCTATTAGCAGTAAGCTAATTTAGGAATATTACAGTCTCCCCCTCCCAAATGTTTCTTGTCATCAAGCAGCTGCAAGGGTGCTACAAAATCTCCCCTTCTTCTCTTGTGCCCCCCTCATCCAATAGTCTCCACCATTGCTCCAGATTTTCTGCAATGGTTCTGTTTTCCTATGGTCCCTCCTCCATGTGCAAGTTGGCCTTTGGTGAATAAACCCAATGGCTCTCATCATGAAGAAATGGAAGGTCTATGTGGAAACCCTCTTGCTGATCCATGGCCTCCTCAAGAAAGAAGTGATCACAATCATGGGGAATTTCATTATTCATGAAAGACTCCCATCTCCATGCTATAATCCAAATGAAGTGGATCACCTCCCAGATTGGCAATCCATAGAAAAAATCCTCCCCAATACATATGAGAGGCATGTTCCCAACAAACATATGGCTCACTCTACAAAGAGACAAGTGATCTATCATAGTGGCCATACAATATCTCATGCTCCCATTGAAGCATGCAGTGCAAAAAGAGTGGGGAACTCCTTCCCCAAAGGACACATCCCACCAATGTGCCTCTCCTACAACCATGTTCCCAAGAACAAGAAAATTCAACACATGGAATCATGATTAGAAGCATGCTAGCTTCCATGTATGATAAAGGAGAAGGAAAATGTTCCCTCATGTGCAACCAACGCATTTTTACCCTTAACTGCCATAGAATAGGAGATGAAAAGTGCCTCCCCCAACACTTGTTTGCTGTCCCATCCCTCCTGGATGCTTGGAGAAGGTGCATCATAGGTGGTGTAAAAGAATCACACCATGAAGAATATAATAACTTCCCAATATCCTCCAAGGAATGACCTGCATCAACATAGTCCATGGCCTCGAGTGGCCCATGAAACCCATCATAATTAGTGCCCCCTCTTGGAGAAATGTTCTGCAAATGAGTGTTAGAAAAATATAAGCATATAGGAGATACATCATAATACTCAGAAGGACAAGTTCCTCTATATACTTGTTTTACATTAGTGAGGTAACTCATGGATGAGTCCCCTCTCACGCTCAATAAGGAAGGAGGTATGAGTGATGGCTCTTCCCAAGAGCTATGTTCCTCCCTCTCTAACAAATAGTTCATGCACACTTCCATATGAGAGTGCACCTCTTCCTTGAAACCTTCCCATATGAATCCACCCAAGAGAGTATGATATGCTCTAATGAAACTAGTGGGTTTGGAAAGCAGGATCTGATAGGTTGCATTTAGTAGTCTCTCCTTGAGCTTGGAGTCTCTAACCAAAAGAATAAGATTATAGAAATAAATGACTCCATAAACTACCTTGAACCTCCCATCCATTACTTCCCCATCAATAACCCCACATGTGGAATGTCCTTGGAGTATTCCATCATGAGTTGGGAATCCCAATAAGGATCCAGGCTTCCCAAGAATGACAGCGCTGTAGAGGTCTGAAATGCAACCCCTGTCATATCAAGGCTCTTCTCTTTGACATGCTTGATGTCAAAATCACATGTTGGAGCATCATAATCTTCCCTTTGCTGCCTCCTTTGCAGCTGATCTTGCCCAAGAAAATATTGAAGCAGATGGAAAAAAAATTCCCCTTGGAAAGTCCCTATCTTCCAATACTTTCTTAATTTGGCCCATGCATGCAAGAGAGTCAACATCCTCTTGTCATGTTCAGAAATATCTTTTATGAATGAAGGTACCATGGGCTACCCCAAAGATATGGAGTTGCCATGTGTCCTCATGTCCATGCCATCATAGACTTCTGATTCCTCCTTCCTCAGTGCTAATAACTGAGTGGAAGATAGCAATGCCCCTTTCAGGAGATTGCTCACCTTTCTGCTGAAGTCATGAGAGATTCTCTGCACTGTGCTGGCTTCTCCCAAGGCTCCCTCCTTAGCCAAGTATGCAAATGCTGCCCATAGTTGAGAGAACACTTTAGTTTTCCTCCAATCAAGAGGTGCTTGAGGTGATTTTGTTGTGACTACGTTATCATCTCCGGCCTTCCCCTCCTCCTCTTCAATAAAAGAAATTTCCTCATCATCAACAAGAGACCTTAGATCTTGGTCATCTATTGAAGGAGGAATCTTCATTATTTACTCTTGAGAAGAGAGCCCTTCATCCAATGGAGATCTTGCCCTTGGCAAAGCATCAAAAAAACTTACACCTTCTTCCATGGTTTTCAAAAATGGAGTTGGATTCATAGACCCTTCCAACTCATGCAAAATATTTGTTTGAGATGGCTGGATAGTCTTAACAGAAGATGTCACACATGAAGCTTCATCAAACCTTGCCACTAATCTTTCAATAAACTTTGCATAAGTAGGTGTATTTGCATTTCTTAAGGAAAAATATTCAAACAACCACCAAGCATATGCTTGACCTTCAAAATGCAGTGCTACCACTTTGATGGCTTCAATCTCTGAAACTTGATGTTGTTGCACAAATTTGCTATGCTCCTCCACCCAAATCCTAACTGGACATTCAGGGGTTCCATCAAAAGTAGATAGATAGAATCTACCCATACCATGCTGCTCCTTCTTTGTGCTTCTGTCTTCCTTGATATTGTAAAACCCTTGGAAGCTCAAGTTATCTTTGAACTCCTTAGATTGAGTTTCATATTCCTGCAAATACTCACCAAGAGTCTCCTTCTTGGTCACACCTCCTTTCTTCCTTTTCATGAAGAAATCACTGACAGAGCGTTGAAGATTTGGTGATATGGCTGAGTGCACATATCCATGAGATGAAAATTTAGAATTTTCCTCATGTATAGAACTTGTAGATCTGGTTGAGGGATCTTGCTGCTCTTCCCTCCTCATTTCTTGTATGTCTTTTCTGATAACTTGTAGAGCTTGAGATAGAAGTTTTGTGAACCTCTTCTCTCTAGAAAAAAAGGGTTTTCTATAGTTTCTCTTGCATATATCCTCCTCCTCATGAGAAGACTCCATGCTACTTGAAGCTCACAGGCTGAGACAAGAAAGCAGCTCTGATACCACTGTAATATTCCAAAATTGGGACAACTCAGCAAGCCTGCTGAAATAACGCACTCTTGAGAATTTTGTGCATAGAAATGAGTTTGCAGCTCCTGGATCCCTTATATAAGCTCATCTAAGATCTAAATCCAAAGTGAGAGCACAAAAAAATCAAACTAGGTGGGTTAAACAAATATCCCACAAACTAGTCCAGCTGGAAAACACCCAAAGAAAGGGGCTGCAGCTATATGCAAAGGACTGCTTCAGAAATAATGAAGATCCACTAAAGAAAAATAGTAGGCTGATATGGAGGTTCAGAAATCATATGTATAACAACAAATCAGATTTACATTACAACCCATACATTGTATAAGAGAAAGAATAAGACAATACAAGAAAAATCCTCAGAAATGAGGTGCTACAGCCATGGAAAAAGTCTGCATAAACTCAACAACGTTATTTTATTAGGGTTGAAGTAGAAGTATATAATAAATCAGATCTAGAGAAGATATGTACATAAAAATATAGATCTAATTCAGATCTGTGTACAAGAAGAGCTCCTCTATACATTCCCCTTGGGGTTTTGTGCAAAACATGAAGCACAGAGAGTAGATCTGAGATCTAAAGTTGCAGATCTGCAGAAATATTCAGAAATTTCTGAAGCATAAAATAGGATGGTAGATCAGATCTGAAACAAACATGGATTGGGTGGCCAATCCATGGATCACCACAGTGAGAGGAAGAATCCTAACACCAGAGATCTCTCCTCCAAAATGCAGACAAAACACCCTGCAACTTCTCCTTTGCAAATAACGAAATCCAAGGAGAGAAACTACACTGTAGGCTCTGAGAATGCTTTGGCCTAATGCCAAGGTCTTGATCTGAAGCTCAATCAGCTAATGCAATCTTCCAGGAGGTTGAAAGACACACTCACTGAGAAGAGCCACTAGTATAGACTAGATCTGAGCAGATCTAGTGTCTTCCACTACTGCAACTCACAAGGACAAACCAACCCTCAACAGGATTAGCGCTGTAGATGTAAGGTGAAGCTTGGCCCAAGCCTGATAGTGGAAAAGATGGAACAAGTCTCCTCCAAGAGCTGCTCAAGGAAGGAGGTGGGAATCCTAAACACGAAAGCCCAACAAGGGATGTCTAAGCAGACAATACCTTCAGAAAATAATATCTTCAACAAACCCTTCATGCTGCTCTCCTCTTCCTTTTTGAAGATTGGAGTCTTGTCAAAACCCTAAACCACTTCATTAGTTTAGCTCCTTCCACATGTAGAATCTCCTTCTAGAACTGTGTTGTCCCTCAAAGAGGTTCAATGCATCTAGACTGCGCGGTAGATATGGTCATGGTTGACTTGGTCAAGTGATCAAACTCTTTCACACTAAAGGTGCCTTTATTTTAACAAGCTTGCTTGATTTTCATTCACATTGAGATGTCTTTATTTAGGATCCACTCTTTGAGAATAAATGCTGTTGACTTGGTAAAACTTGACCTTGTCCACATAGTTTAGACATTGTTCACGCATGTGGATTCTTGATCTGGTTATTTCATGATCCCTTTTCACACTATGAGAGATTTTTATTCATACTTGAGCAATTCATGAGCCTCCTTGCCCATTTATTCATCCATTTAGATTTCAAAAGAAAAATTAATATTCCTATTAGTAGTAAGCTAATTTAGGAATATTACATCAATAGAATATGTTGCATGAGATTGTTTCCATCACTAGGTATGTCGTGATCAGGTGCTCAATTTTATGTTCAAAAATAAAATTTCTCAGAATGATGCAAAACCTAAACGACCGTGTAGTTCTCATCGTTTTGAATCTCGCACAATTCATTTTGCACAAAATGGACTCTTTATGCTCCCGTAAATGAGTTCTGTTCGTTTGCACAAACACACAAAATTTGAAAAAAAAAAGGCAGATATGTAGCCCAGTCATTTGTCCATACTACTGACGTGGCATGCTTACTAGGGAGGTTTAAATTTTGGTCAATTCTTCATCGAATGAGGGACTGCCAAGCAACAATATCTTACTGGTTCGAATTTGTGGTGATTTGAAAAATTATGATTGGTTTCAGAAGGGCCAATGGGGAGAGGACACATAGCTCAGCCTGGGGATGCCACGTGCGCCCCCCCCCCCCACCATGGTGTAAAAATTTTGTTTGAAGACCAGAAGGGTCAGCAGGGGTCGAACACGGGACCTCTGCCCCACCATCGCTGCACGCCACCGCTACGCCACACATTAGTTCTTACCATGTATGTTCACCACATAAATTTAAAGTTTAAATGTTATGCCGATGGTGGCAGAGGGGGCCAAACACCAACTCATATGACCACATATCAGAACCACCGATGAAGCCTAAACCTTAAGCGCATCATTAAACGTTAAAACTAGTTTTATTAACACTAATCATCATTAATTAAGCCTAATCCAAAGTTTACCACTAAGCATGGATTAAGCACTAAACGCACTTAATTAACGTTAATGAATTTTAATTACATTAAACCATATTAGTTTGGCGGTCCTCCAAATCTGAAGAAACTGCCAGTTTTAGTGCCAACTAACTGAATTTAGCTCCAATTAGCTAAATATAGGCTAGAAATTGTGGAAAAACTAGAGAAGGTCATAAATTTTGGAGTTTTCGACCAAATCAGAGCAGAAAGAGGCTAGATGACCATTTTTAGGCATTCTGATCTCATTGGTGCAGGTTTCAGGAGCATAAAATCATTTTAAACACGTCATTTTTAAAATTTGAGCATAATATAGAGGCCCAAGCCATGGAAGCTGGACCAAGGAGATGTAGCTCAGGAGGGGTGAACTCCTTCATCAAACCCCTGTGTTGATGTGTTGTATGGTGATGTACTGTAATTTTATTTTCTTCCGTTCAATATTTCTTTTTGTGTTATTTTTTTCAAAAAAATAACATAAAATCACTCATGAGACTCAATCTCTTGCAAGAGAAATTGAATCCGTAAGCACATATAAGACAATGTTTAAAATATGAAAGAAGAATTAGGAAAACTACACTAACATACTTCATTCAGATCATTTTTGGTATCAGAGCTTTAGGTTTTGTTGTGAAAGAAGGGATCTAATTGTTTGCAAGTTTGTGTCATGCTTACAAGGTTAAAACTCAAAAGAGGATAAGGGAAGCTGGTTGAAAGCCCTACAATTGGGCTAAGAGGAAGAAGGGAAAGGTTTCCAAAGTCTTCAACACCAACACATCCTCAAGTTGAAGTTGATTCCTTAGTGAGCAAGTCTCATGAAGGATAATCTACCATGATAAAAGATGAGAGAGAATTCATAAAGTTATTTTTTGATATGATTGAGATGGTTAAGGTCCTCTATGAGGAGGGGAATTTAAGGATGCAAGGAGAAAGTTCTAGGCCTCCAAGAAGAGAGGGTTCTCCATGAGGAGGAGGCCATGGAGATGGTAGGAAACCGCCATCCACTCCACCATCATCCTCACCACCATCTATTTTGAAAAGTGTAACCAGGTCGGTCTTCATGTTGACTATGTAATTATGTATTTATAGAAGAAGACAAAGATAGTAAAATGTATTTTGTACTTGCTTCGTGGGTTTCATGAGCAAGATTTTATTGTAGGTTAATAGACTTCTTCTTGATGTCTATATAGGGTTTTATATTATAAGTATATATGTAATTAAGTGTCATATATATATGAAGGATCTAGTCATCAGTATATGCTCCAGACCTTGTCATGCACCTTTTCACACGTCCAAGAAACTATGGAAGAATGTCTACAATTAGAACTCTCTCAAACATTGGAAAAGAAGATATAATAATATGTTAAAGTCAGCTACCCTATAGTTGATAAGTTGGACTTCAAGCCTACTGACAGGTTGGCCAAAAGACATAGTAATAGTCCATATAAATACCTGTTCTGTGGCCCATTTTGAAGACATGTTTTTCGGTCATCTAAGAGACAATTTTGCAGATTCTTAGAAGGTGTTTTAGTGTGGATTTCTAGGAAAGTTTTACAGTGTGAAGTTTGAAGAACTTCAGTAATGGTTGCTTGACATAATGGTGACGCTGTGTGGATCACTCTGAACAACAAGTGCGGATACCTAAAGTATAATAAGTGCGGGTTTCTCCAAGTATAATTGCGAATTTTAGGAAGTAGTTATAGGGTTTCAATTGCGAATGTGTCACAACCTCTATTTCAGATACTAGAGCAAGAAGAAGGTGTAGATATAATACTGCTATAACTACATACTGTTTCATGTTTCTAGAGTTGAGCAAAGGTCCTGAAATATATAAATTTTAAGGACATTTTGGTTCAAGGCTACGGTTCAATACAATGAAGATGGTGACTATAAGGAGAAATAATTATTAAAGGAGAATAAGAGTGAGGAAGGTAAATCTGTGATGAAAGACTAACTAATATAAATAAAAGAAGACATAAGAAACTCATGTAAGCTCACAAGTAATTATCAGGAAGATAATTTGTATTAAACACCAGCCCTGTAAATTATCAACATGGTTTCAGAGCTCAGGTGCTGAACTCAAGGGCTTATTGACAAAGGAGACACTTCATGAAGCGAAGATCAAAGTTTGGGTTGGAAAATCAAATCAGTTTGAAAAGGAGGACTCTCTAGCTACTTCAAGAAGGATCTCCTATCTCATTTAAAGGATAAAATCAATCAAGAAAGTAATATTTTCCATCAAAGATTCACATCCAAGACTTTGTTAAAAGGAGGGCCTCAACTTCTGAAGATATCCTTCATCAAGGATTCAAGAAATCCTACATTGAAAATTTCTATATTAAAATAAACCCTTGACTTCATCTTCAAAAATCATCAAGGAAGCTGCAAGCCACTCTACTCAAGTAAGTATCTATGAACATACTTAAATCTATCAAAATGACTTATTGTAAAGAGAGCAACAAGCTAGGTGGGTCATCAAAATTTAGTGCATGGAAGAAGAAGACAAATTTGAGTTTAATTGAAGACGAAGTTATGGAATATATCGAAGGTTATACAATCCAACCTCCAAAAGAAGATGATCCAGCTCATGCCAAGTACATGAAGGGAGAAATTAGAGCCCAGAGGATTCTCATAGAATCCATTAAGGACTCTCTCATTCCCTATGTATCAAAAATAAATTATGCTAAAGAAATATATAAGAAACTGGTGGAGCTATTTTCTGTAAGTACTGCAGGAGAAGAAATGTCTTTGAGACAAAAACTATATAAAATGAAATTATCAAGGGAAGAAGGAATCACTCCATAATTTATGAGGATTTCTAAAATAAGAGATCAACGGCAGGAACTGGGGGAAGTAATGTCTTACACTGAGATGACTATAGTGGCAGTGAATGATCTACTAGAGGAATGGGGAAACTTCACTTCAAGTTTATAAGGGAAGAAAGAAGCCACTCTATTCCATGACTTATGGTATCTATGTAAAATAGAGGAAACAAGACTAAAAGACAAAGATGATAGAAGACCAAGTGAAGAGAATCAAGCCTTTGCAGCCACATATAGGAAGAAAGGAAGGTTCAGAAAAATTGGTCTTAAGAATAAAATAAGGAATATGTACAACGTATGATGCTTTGGATGTAATGAGATTGGGCATTATAAAATAGATTTTCCTAAATCTAACAAGGGAAAGAGGAAAAAGGAAGAGGCCCATATCTCAGATGTGAGGAAAGAACCAGATGCAAAGAAATCTAAGCAAGAAGAAGCAAGGGATCTCTACTATGATTGAGATCATCTTCTCCTTTAAGAGATTTCTGTTGGTTGTAAAATAGTACGATAGGAAACTATGTATATTATAGCATCATTATACAAAGCATGTTAGGAGATCTTGGTGAATCAGCTCCAGGAAAACCTCTTTGATAACATTACTATTGGAAATAAGTAATCAAGATCAAGGGTCATCATGGAAATTGAATTCTGGTATGTGATGACATATTGATGGAGCAGACCAAGGGAATGAAACTCTTCATTCTAGAGAAATTGCTACAGGATGACTCAAGGGAAAAATTGTATGAGGTTTGTATATATTTATATGCTGACAAATGATGTTGTGAAGTCATGTCATATGGTTGTAGGTAATAGACTTCCATATTTAGAAGTATGATCTATGAAGGAGGATATCTCGGTGCACTCACAGATGAAATCAACATAATATATATCCTCATGGAATCTGAGGTGGATGTATATGAACAAGGAACTGGATAATGTGCAAGTTCCTGAGAATGAAGAATGTGCATAAAAGAAGAGATCATGAAATACAACCATGTCAAGAGGAAATTATCATTCATAAGCCAAGAATATATGACTAGGATATCTCCCGGGAGGATATGTAGACTCTGACAAAAGTCTGGTAAAGAAGAATACCCTTGAAAAAACATATCATTAGGAGATGCGTCAATCTGAATAGAGGATGCCGATGCCTATAGGGAGATGTCATGGTGAAAGGTCATCACTGAGGTAACTTTTGTTTTAAAATTCCATATGTATATGTTTATCTGGATGAATTTGTGCAGGGCCGCTAATCATGAGAAAGGATGTATGATCCTTGGAGATGATTTGAAGGAAAGCAACATGGCATAACAGTGAACTAGACGAGAAAGACAGATGAATCACTTTCTGGTAGATGACATGAATCATGAATGAAAGTGATGGATGATCTGTGCCCTATGGAGCTAAAGTTGAAGATTCATCAATATCAAAATCCATGAAATGAAGGGGAGGAATTCTTCATGAGCAGTTGGGTGTCTCACCATTGCTGCTACAGGTCCCTGATTGAGAGGGAGTCTGGCGATCAGTTTCTTACCTGGAAGAAACTCGGTAATCCCTAAGAATAAGCTTAGGTACATTCCTTATACATGAATGAGTATTATTCTTAGGTACATTACTTATACAGGAATGAGTACATTCTCTTGTGGAATAGGTCCTCCCTGGCTGAGAGGAAGAGATGGACACATAATTTTGGTCTTCACATGGGAAGACAGAATGGAGGATTGGGTAATCATCTGGCATTCAATACTCTTTGAGAATGTGTTAAGGCATTCAAGATAAGAGTAGCCGGGGACTGATATTCTTTGAGGGCTAGCTACCCAAGAGAAGAATAGTCCAAGAAGGTCATACTTTGGGAACACCCGAGTGGAGTATGTACCTTGGAGAGCCAATGACTATGGTATCTATAATTCATGTGTCTCACCAACATTGTAGCCCATTGTCTAGTTGAGAGATGGGGCTGTTAGTCAAGGCCTTGCGCTAGGACAATGCTGGTTGATATGATGCTATACAGATGCGATTACCAATCTGATTCTTCTGATGAGGTTCTTTAGTTTGAAAGTGACCATGTGAATGCCTCCCTAGTTAAGAGGGAGTGTTGAAAAGTGTAACTAGGTCAGTCTTCATGTTGACTATGTAATTATGTATTTATAGAAGAAGACAAAGATAATAAAATGTATTTTGTACTGGCTTCATGGGTTTCATGAGAAATATTTTGTTGTAGGTTAATATACTTCTTCTTGATGTCTATCTAGGGTTTTGTCTTCTAAGTATAAATTTAATTAAGTGTCATATATATATGAAGGATCTAGTCATCAGTATATGCTCCAGACCTTGTCATGAACCTTGTCACACGTGCAAGAAACTATGTAAGAATGTCTAAAATCAGACCTCTCTCAAATGCTGGAAAATAAGCTATAATAATATGTTAAAGTTGGCTACCCTACAGTTGATAATTCGGCCTTCAAGCCTATTGACAAGTCAGCCTATAGACAGAGTAATAGTCCATATAAATACCTGTTTTGCGGCCCATTTTGAAGACATGTTTTTCGGTCATCCAAGAGACAATTTTGCAGATTCTTAAAGGGTGTTTCAGTGCGGATTCTGGGAAATTTGTTCAGTACGAATTTTGAATAACTTAAATAATGGTTGCTTGACATACAACAATGACCCTATGTAGATCACTCTGAATAACAAGTGCAGATACCTGAAGTACAATAAGTGCGGGTTTCTCCAAGTATAATTGCGTATTTCAAGAAGCAATTATAGGGTGTCAATTGTAGATGTGTCACATCCTCTCTATCGGATACCAGAGCAAGAAGAAGGTCTAGATATAATACTGTTGTAACTACATACTATTTCATGTTTCCAGAGTTGAGCAAAGGTCCTAAAATATATACATTTTAAGGACAGTCTGGTCGAAGCCTATGGTTTAGTACAATGAAGATGATGACTATAAGGAGAAAGCATTCTTAAAGGAGAATAAGAGTGAGGAAGGTAAATATGTGGTTTACCTTCCTAACTTTAATACAGTTGCAAGTGTATGCAAAGAAAAGACAATTCAGTTCCGATATTTGACTGAACAATAAGTGAATCTTGGAGATCGAGTTCTCTAGTGCAGAACATTGCAGATTGTTGAAGAAGAGAATAATCAAGTTTGAAAGGGCAGTGACAAGATCTTGGAGACATTCCTAAGTCTAGGGTCTAAGTCTAGGTCATGGTACTTGTCATTTGAAGATCTATAAGAAGAATTATTTGTGGGTTTTCCTCTCCAAGAGGGAGATTTTTTTCCCTAGCTCTAGGAGCTAATTTTGTCTCGTGCATTTTGATAATTGACTTGATGAAAGACTAACTAAGCTAAAGAAAAGAAGACATTAGTAACTCATGTAAGCTCACAAGTAATTATCAAGAAGAAAATTTGTATTAAACACCAACCCTCTAAATTCTCAACAATCTACACCTTCCTCTTCATCATCTTTCACTACCACAACCTTTCCATCTGTTCATCGACATGTTTTAAAAGGAACTGGTAATCACCCTTACTTAAAATTGATGTAAAATTTGAGCTACCAATTAATAATGGCGAAGTAAATGCAAAAAAGCTGGATAATTGGATTCATGAGTTGGAATTTATTGCAGAATTTAGAACCTTCAAGAGGATGACATAAAGATTCAATTGGCTTCCTTGAGAATGGAGGGTGAATCAATTGTTTGGTGGGAAGAAAGGACTCAAGATGAGATTTAAAACCATGCTAATATCTCAATGTCTTGGTCTAATTTTATTGCTTCCATTAAAATTAAACTTTACCCTCTCGCTTACGTGCAAAAATCCATTATGGATTGGAAAAATTTTAGACAACTAAAGGGACAAAGTGTGCAAGATTACACTCGAATTTAGGAGAAGAGCTCTTATTTTGGGTGTCATTTTTTCTTCTAAAGAAAACTTTGTTAAAGTATATTGGGCGTTTACACAATTATATTAGACATACTATTCTCATGTTCAATCCCACAAACTTAGATGAGGTTTGTGTTCAAGCCACACATCTAGAAGCAAGAGGGAAACATAGTGAAGATGAGAAAAGTGATAGTTTCCTTGAGTATGGAGGTAAAGGAAAGGTTAAGTTTAATGGAAGAGGAAAGAAAAATGGCTCTATTAAAATAGAGAAAGAGAAAATCACATGTAAATTTTTTTCGAAAAATGGCCATGATGAAGACCATTTTTGGAAACTCCATTCAAAGTTGAAGCCAAACAAACTTAAAACCAAATAGAAGGAGAAAACAACTACGATCATTGAACATGACTTAGGTTCAGATTCAGGAGATGAAACCAAGATTACAACAACGGGTTTGAAAGGTAAGAAAATAGCAAGCACAAATTCTTCAAGTCATTCTAATGTAACTCAAGATGAAGATACAAGAATTGAACTCTTTCATATTAGAGTTGTTTCAAAGCATACCAAAATAGACACAGTATTTGATAGTGGTTCTCAAGCTAATTTGATTTCTAAAGACTTAGTTAAGAGATTAAATCTAGAAACTATTACACATCCAAGATCCTATCCTTTAGGCTGGATATGTAAGAATGAAAACTTACAGGTAACAAGGAAGTGCATCCTAAGGTTTGCAATAAATTCAAACTTTCTTGATGAAGTTGAATTTGATGTAGTTCCACTTGAGATTTCAGGTATTGTTTTGGGAAGTCCTTATCTTTATGATAGGAGGGCGGTATTTAATTTCCATGAGAATAGGTACCACTTGTTCAAGAATGGAATTGATTACATATTTAGAGCGCATAAGAAGAAGATGAGTTTGTCTCTTATACATGCAAGAGAAATGAAGAGAATAGTGAATGCAAGTCAAAATTTGGCTTTGTTAATGTTAAATAATATTGATGTTTTGAATGAGACCTTTCAAAAAGATGTATCAAATGATCAATATGATTTCATTGAAGTTGCTAATTTTTGTAATAATATGTTTTAGGGCTCTAACATGTTGCATTTTAAAAGAGGTAAACAAGATGTGAAATATTTGCAGTAGTCTACATTAGCATTGAGCAGTGATGTGAACAAGATGCCGGTGCAAAAGAGTGCAAAGGTCAAAGAGATAGTGCCAAAAAAATTTGAGAAATAAGGCATAGGTTCCACAAGTACTTGTTTTTGGTTTCAAAATGGTACATGGAAATGGCGAAAACACTTGGTAAAAATTCGACGCAAGTACAAAGCAAGACAAGCTAAAAAATGCCATGCCGACAGTGTTCGAGGTGAGACAATTTTCAAGTTTCCTTTGATTGACGATTGAGGTGGAAACAAGTTTGTTTCTTCAAGGACAATTTGCTGTTCTAAAAATTATAAGAAATTAAAACATGAAGGTGCGTACAACAGTAAGACAAGGTCTCCAAAATCAAGGAAAAATATTAGTTTTTATGAAAAGTTAAAATTGTTGAAATTAAGCAAATTCCAGTGGATTAAGATTGGAAGGGTGAGGGAACTGTACCCTCATCCACATGTTAAATAATGAAAGAGATTTTTGGGTCCAAAAGGGTTCTAGTGGGGAGGAATGATCAGGTGCTCAATTTTATGCTAAAAAATCAAAGTATTCAGAATGACAAAAAACCTAAACGACCGCGTAGTGCTCGTCTTTATGAATCCAGCGCAATTTTTTTGTGCGAAATGGACTCCGTATGCTCCTATAAATGAGTTTTTATTGTTTGCACAAATAGGCAAAATTTGGAAAAAAAGGCAGACAGGTAGCCCAGTCAATAGTCGGTACTGCTGATGTGGCAGGGTCAAAGTTTGTCAATTTTATTCGTGGAATGAGGGACTGCCAAGTGACAGTATCTTACTGGTTTGAATTTATGGTGATTTTGAAAATTATGATTGGTTTCATAAGTGCCAATGGAGAGAGGACACGTGGCTCAGCCTGGGGCTGCTATGTGCCCCCCCCACCATGGTGTAAAAATTTTGTGTGAAGATCGAAAAGGTCGGCAGGGGTTGAACACAAGACCTTCGCCCTCCCAGCGCCAAATGCCACCACTACGCCACACAGTAGTTCTTACCATGTATTTTCACCGCATAAATTTAAATTTTAAATGTTATGCTGATAAGGGGAGAGGGGGACAACCCCCAATGCATATGACCATAGCTCAGAACCACCAGCATAGCCTAAACCTTAAGTGCATCATTAAACGTTAAACCCGATTTTATTAACACTAATCGTCATTAATTAAGCCTAATCCAGATTTTACCACTAAGCACAGATTAAGAGCTAAACATGCTTAATTAGCGTTAATGCAATTTAAGTACATTAAACCAGATTAGTTTTGCGGTTTGCCAAATTTGGCAGAACTGCTAGTTTTAGTACCAGCTAACCGACTTTTGTTCCAGTTACTAAATTTAGGCTAGAAATAGTGGAAAAACTGGAGAAGGTCATAACTTTTAGAGTTTTCGACCAAATCATGAGCAAGAAGAGGCTATATGACCATGTTTGGGCATTATGAACTCATTGGTGCAGGTTTTAGGAGCAAAAAAGCATTGTAAACACATCATTTCACAAATTTGATCATAATATAGAGGCCCAAGTCATGGAAGCTAGACCAAGGAGATGTATCCCAGGAGGGGTGAACTCCTTCATCCAATCCCTGTGTTGATGTGTTGTATGGTGATGTACTGTACTTTTATTTTCCGCTGTTCATTCTTTATTTTGTGTTAATTTTTTCATATAAATAACATAAAAATCATCACTCTGATGTAATCAATTTACAGAGAACTTGAACCCTTAACCACATATAAGACATTGTTTCAAAACTATGAAAGAATAATTAGCACAACAATGCTAACATACTACATTCAGATCATGCCATCATGCAAAATTTTGGGTTCTTTTTTGAAGTTGACTAGCTAATATGAAATCTTGTTGGAAATAACTTCCCCCTTATTAGCACTCCACCGGATCTGCGAGGCTGAAAGAGACTAGAAAAGGTGACCACAGACTAATATTTTTCCAAGTAGCTAGCCCTACTAGGTAGGAGAGGGTTCTCTCCACAATATCACAGCCAAGATGACTGGATCAATGCGATTTTAGGCTAGGTATAGTAGCGCTAGGGTTTGGTTGATTGAATTTGAGGTGCTGGATGGTGAATAGGTCAGGGAAAACAAGGATCAGAATTGCAGGGATCTGATGGGGCAAGGTAGGAAAGTACTTTAACACATTAAGGTATCTTGATGGAGTGGTTTATACTGCTAGGATTTCAGAAAAGAGCAATGGAAACATGAATTATTTTCAATTAGAAAAAAATGAGGCAACACTGTAAATATTCCTCCAAAACAGAGAATAAGATAATGAATTCTGTCTTTCCAACTTAGGAATCAAAAACATTCAGAGATGGCATGAATATTAATATCAAAATACATTCAAACATTTGCAAAACATAATAAGAAACAATGTCAAATCACATTACCAGAAGAATCCCATCAAAATAGCTGCAACTCAGTCTGTTATTTCTTGCCAAAATTCTAATTACAATAGTGTTCAATGATCAAATTCTCCAACATCCAACCCTTTAAATGAGAAAGTAAATGAAATATATAGACCAAAAACTACTTCTCCCACTCTGAGGGGTCGGATCCCTATTACACAACATTTTGTCACCGTCCCTGCAATCGCTTGTCCCGTACATTGGAGGACTATTTTCGTGACTTATGAGCAGTAAAATGTCCTAAAAATACCTTAATGGCATCCTCCTGCATAAGGACAAGAATTCTCTTGAAGAACAATTCCTCTGGAAAACCCTAAAAATCCATGTTTTGGCATTGGTGCGGGTAGCCAGTTCATCCCTCGCGCCAATGGGGAAAATGCACCATAGTGGTCACGCCAGTTGGCACTCTGTCCCTCTGTCATGCCTGCGCCAACCCTTTTAAGGAATGTTTTTTTAATATAGACGGTGGAATTTTGGTTTTAATAAACTCAGAACGGATCACCAAAATGAGTTTGGGTTGTTTGCCTCCATATCTCCCTGATTAGGAAGTGGTTTTCCACCTCTCATGGAACCTTCCTAAGAGATAGGACTCTTCCCCATGATTATAGGGAGCCTAACCTCTCCTCCTCCTTCTATAAAAGCCTGCCCTCTCTATTTGCTAGCTAGATGAACTGGTGGGAGGAAAACTATAGCTGGGTGACTATTGAGAGTAGAGACAAGGAGAGAACCGTAAGAGAGAGAGCTTTGTCCAGATTCCCGACAGGCTTTGTTGAGACGCGCTCCGCTGCAAGCCCCACCGAAGGAAGATCATAGCATTAGAGCATTTGGTTGTAATCTCCCTTTTTGTCATCTTTAATATAATCGACTTTGATTTTGGTTCCATTCGTGTGTTTACTCTTTTATGAAATGCAATGAATTATATCCTCTCTGACTGATATATAGTTACATGCTTTAAGTATTACGTTGTATGTCATTGTTTCTCTGCATGTGTATAGGTGTCCAAATGGAGCGAATGGAAGGACTGTGATCTGTTAGGCTAGGGATGAAAGAGCACCGCTTCTTCCTCGACAACAGCAGCGTGGGATTTGAGGTAGGCTACTTATCGCGATCTTTGTCTTTCTTGTAACTAGGAACCAACGTCATTGCGTGATTCGATTGTTTCTAGACCCACTCTAGGGCTAGTGGCATTGCCTCTGTCCACAGAGGGGATTTATCGCCTCAACAATTTTGCGACTCCACTGGGGATTAGTGGGAGTTAGTCCTTCTTCCTTTGGGTTGTTTCTTGGCGTTTGATTGCTTTATTTGCTTTTCTGGTTCACCTTCCTTGGTGTTAAACCCTCGTTCAGCCCCCAGAAAACCAAATCTAGTCTTAGTTTGTCCTTTTTTATCATTTTACTAGGTTAAACCGGCTTGGCGCGGTTTTTCTCCTGAAAGTCGCGCTGACTGGCGCTTGTTGCTAGTTAGCCACCCGTGCCAACCCCTGTTTGGTGCAGATTACAACCAAACAGGTGTGCCAACCTTGCTTGGTATTAGGGTTTGCCTATTTGTGGGCTTTTTGAGCTTGAATTTTGGTCCTGGTTCTTTTTTATGACTGCTTGAGTGCTTTGAAGTCATTTTTGACTGTGTTTAGCCCCTGTCCTATGGTTGTTCACCTTTTTCTCTCAGTTTTGAATTCTAGCCCTAGGGCTTCTAGGTGCTTCAGTGTGCTGAGCCTCCCATGGGAGTTTTGGGTCTTTGCTTTCCCAGTCAACTTCGTTTTTGCTTCTTTGCATTTGTTTTGCTAGATTCCATTGTATCATTGCGTTAGTTGAGTGATTTTCCTCTCTTTCATTCAATTTCGCTTTGTGTTACCCCAAGCCTAGATTACACAGTTTGTTTGAGTCTCTTTCGAGATTCTTCTTCGCTTTGAGGGATTTCGCCATCAGTTTGAGTCTTGATTGGGTGCGTTTGGATTGAGTGAACTTGTTTGTTTTAGCTCTCTCTTTTTCATTTCTCGAATTGATGTTTTCATTAGTTTTTAATTCATTTAGTGCATTTGCTCTTATATATTGAAAAAATACAAAAACAAAATATTTTGCATTTGGTTTGGCGTAGTGAAAATTGAAAGCTCTTTCACATTACTAGTGTTATATAACTCTAGAGATAAGTTTTCTAGTTTCATTAGCTTGCATTGGAAACATTAGAGGATATTTTTGTGTGTTCATTTTGTTGTCATTTGAAAGCTCTCAACTCTCCCATAGATAGCTCTTCATTGAAGAAAATGATACTTTGTGGCATGTAGTTTGCATTTATAGGTTTTATGAGATCCAACATTCGATAGGGCCTTGAAATTGAAACGTAAATTTAAGATCAACTTTAAAATTTACTAAATTAACCTAAGGCAACATTGAAACATTAATGGAATATCTAGTAGTCTAAGGTAGAGACATGTTCCGGCGTCTTTAAGCCTAGCATCTGTCGCTCGCCACCTGGCTATAGACAGCGCTAGTAGGGACTTGTGTTCCCCGTACAGTCGAGTATATAAATGGAGACCCCATTAGGTTGCAATCCTTTATTTGTAGGAAGCCGAGTCTACCGCCTTTTACCCGTGATACACCAGACACAACATTCAGGGAGATTACCTACACGTACGTCAAGTCCTTGGTTGATTTATCTTTCATTTTTTACCAAGGTGTATATGGCAGTTCACAGATATCTGGTAAACCCATCTACCTAGATTACTAGAGCAGTCATTTTTGATCTTTATTGACTCTTTAAACTTGAAAAGATCATCAAGCGCTTGTCATTTCACGCTTGTTTCCAAACTAAAAGTAATAGAGTCATATTTTACTCGTTTCTAGACTCTTAAAACATGAAACAGTAAAATTTCCAGTTTCAATGTGGTAAAATTAATCACCTACAATCACACGCCCATTTAGAGATTGATTTTTTTGCTTGTTTTTGTTTGCCTTGGTTTTTGCCCGTGTGTCTTTGTTTTTGACCTCTTCCTCTTTTTTGCTATAGTCACAGTGGCAGAGCCATTAGTTTCGTCTACTGGTAGTCCTTATACAGACGATTCATCAGAGGTATCCTAGTCCTCTGCTGAGTATCAGCAGCCCGTTGTATCCGAGTTTCCTGACGGGGGACCGGTTATATTTGAACTTCCCTTTGAAGGACCAGTTGGCTTCAATTGGCCCTTGTCAAATGCTTGGTTTGGATTTGGAGTAGAGGAACACTTCCCTCCGCTTACATTGGGACCACCCTTTTTGGCTGTTGTCATACCTCCTAGTCCCCGTCGTCTTTTAGAAGATCTCATGGCAGGGTCAAATATGGACTCATCCAGTCCTTCTCCTAGTGAGGGAATTCCTACTTCTGGTGAAGATTACCAGCTTTTTCCTGAAGACATCCCCGAACCTTCTGTTATGTCTTCACCTAGTCCAACACTCCCAGGTGGATATAGGTCTTTAAGTTAGGTCATGGCCGATATTGCCTCTATGGGGATATCGACTCCATCCACCAATCCGACTATTCCCTCGTTAGGGATGTCGCCATCGACACCTCTCACGGCATCTCCTTTCATCACATCAGCACCTGTTAGACCTACTGTCTGCATGGCTGCCTCTACACCTGTTGTCACTACTCAGTCAACTAGGACCTCGTCGGTTCCTAAAGACATTTATATACCTTCTTCCATTCCCGAGAAAATTTCTCCCGAGGAGTATCAGTTGTCTTTACAGTCATCGAACTTTGAGGTTGGCTTGTCCTCTCAAGACCTTAATCGTCCTTACTTTTCCCATTATGGAGAGGATGGTGCCCCGATTTACGTATTTCCATATCAATATGATGAGCAGGGCAACCCCCTTCGTTTTCCCACTCATGAGGCTTATCAGTATATTAACGGTTTTCTTAAACCTTATAATCAACAAGGACAACCCTTCCAGGGACAACCTTCGGCCCAGCTAGGTTATCTATATGACCTGCAAGGACAACCCTTACAGGGAAAACCTTTGGGCCAGCAAGGAGTGTTTTACATCTTGCAAGGGCAGTCTTACAACCCTCAACGTCAACCTCTGCAGCCTCACCCTGTGGTCCAACCAGGGAAACCTCAAGGACTGGCAGGGCAACCGGGTTATCAACCTAGACCACCGTACGGTCTTGGGGGGCAAACCCATCCTTCTCAACCTTTGGTGCAACCTCAGTAACATCATTTTCTGATTGGTCAAAATGTTGCACAGCGAGGGCCATCTTATGGTCCTGTCACAGATCAACCTGGTTATCAGGCACAACCTAGCCCATTCCCACCATCAGGACAACCTGTTCAACCAGGGAAACCTGGTGTCCCTCATCAGCCGGGTCAACCTATTCAACCAGGGCAACCTACGTAGCCAGGTCAACCTGTTCAACTAGGACAACCTGCACAGCCTGTTAACCCTGCTCAGCAGCTGGTCTATTCTATGCCACAGCCGAATCCACTTGTGCACCTGACTTATCCGACTTAGCAGGGCCCCACTTACCAGCAGCTCGTTCGACCTCAAGGCAGCTATTACCTTCAAGGTCAATCTCGACCAGTCTACAACCTGCCTCAAGGTTCTGGTTATTACTCTCAACAGCTAGGCTATACTTATATTCCACAACAGAATCCATATACTGCTCAAACGGGGCCCACGTATAATCACAATCAGTACCCTGGTTATCAACCCCTGTATCCTGGTTATCAGCCTCCATATCAACCTCATTATCTGGCTTATACCCCCTATGGTCAGAATCCTCCAGGACAGAACCAATGGGCGCAGATTTATGCTCAACTAGGATGGAGTACAGGTACAGGTCCTTATCGGGGGCCTGGCATGCCTTTTAACCCGCAGTTACCTTTTCTCGCCACGTTGGAGTTATCAGATGTATCCAAATTGACCAATGATCTGATTCTTCATAATCCATATTGGCATCCGATTCCGACGAAGGTACCTGGTGACTGTCCTAAGTTTGAGGGTAAATCTGGTGAAGACCCCCAAGCACATGTCATGACATACCACTTATGGTGTTATTTTAATTCTTGGATAGATGACTCGATTCGTTTACGTCTTTTCCAGCGCACTCTCACTGGTGTTGCTACTAAATGGTATATAGAGCTACCCCATGGTATTTTTCAAGATTTTAATACTCTAGCTGTGGCGTTCCTGACACATTTCCAGTTACCGGTTTGTTATGAAGCTGGGACGCATCTCTTGACATCTCTGAAACAAGACAAAGACACTCATATTTCAGATCACATTCACGAGTGGAGACGTCATCATCGTCTAATCAAGTTTGACATTCCTGATCAGCTTCTAACTCACTGGTTCACTACCTCCTTTGTCAACAAGATTGCATAGGACATTGCTATGGGGGCATGTGTGACCGAGGAATAAGCCATTGCTCGTGCCCAGTACCTCGATTTAGTGTACTCTTATTCTGGCACGTTATATGACATCTTGACTGATGCCCCATGGCCAGGGACCTCTAAAGCGCCGGCTACTCCATTAGTAGATGGTGATATTGGCTCTATCTATAAGACTTCTCGCAAGTCTTCCAATGGGAAGCAGAAATTGAATTCTTCCAAAAATTCTGCTCCTCAGACTACCCCAGATTCTAGTAAGACCGCGGAGATCAACGTCATTCAGGCTAATCCTGCGGACAATACTTCCAAAGGGAAGAAGAAGGTCAAAGGAAAAGCCAAATCCGATGCCCCAAAACCAGAATCATCCAAACCATGTGCTGATGATGGTTCGCAACGAAAACCGAAGTACCCTTGCCTGATCTATGGTGAAGACCACTACACCAAAGATTGTCCTCGATGATCCGAGGTTAGTAAACTTCTTAAGGGCTCTAAGGGAACTCCAACAGTTCTTAAGGAACCTTTTCCATCTCATCAAACCCAAATGGTCAAGCAGCCTTCACCATCTGCACCGTTTGGGTCTCAAGTTTTCATGATGAATGGCATTGCACCTATTTCTATTGCCACTCGATCAAAGGATTATGCCGGATCATGCCAGGCAGCTGGGAAGGAAGTCGTTGATGGCCCTCCTCCCCCACCTACCTCTGGTCGTCTTGAGATTGAAAGGCCCAGCACTGAACCCGTTGTATGGCCACCTTCCAAAGGTGTTCTCCGAAAATCTTCCTATAATCCGAACGCTCGTGCTGCTCGTCATTATAGCATTGTTGAGGATTTGGCACAGGCGCCTTCCACGATGTCCACATTGGAAGTTCTTCATAGTTTTTTGTCTCAACAGAAAGCTTTGCTATATGCGATCAGCGGAATTGATCCTACTGATTCTAGCCTTCTCACCTTCGATCTAGAGAATTTTGTCCCCGTACTTCCACATCATATTGAGCTTGTTATAAAAGTTAGTATCAATGGCCTCAACATCCACAGAGCCGTTGTGGATGAAGGTGCCTCTACCTGCGTTATTTCATCTGCTTGTTGAAAGGCCATTAGCTCTCCAGCCCTCACTTCATCTCCCAATTCCCTTGAGGCATTCGATGGAAGGGAATCAAAACCCGTGGGTGTTCTCGCAAGTCTACCGATTACATTGCAAGGTAAGACAGTCAACGTCGAAGTGGAAGTTGTTGATGCCAAACTCAACTACAATCTTCTACTCGATCACAGCTGGACCCACACCATGTTGTACATTCCTTCCACCCTCTTTTGGATTTTGAAGTTTCCACATGAGGGCAAGATTATTACTGTCGATGAGTTGTCTTTCTTCACCTCATCCTCTAAGAACAACGTACAGTATGTGGATCAAATCCCTAATCCCCCCGACAGTATAGGACCTAGTCTTTTAAAGGACCCCGTTCTCATGGGTATTTTTCCCATTCCACCACTAAACACTGTTCAAGTCAATATGATCTCTAGGTCGGATGACCCATGGATCATCCCTTCTCCTAAACAGGTTTCCTCTTTTGGAGAATCCATGCCTCTAACCCCATTTGAAATCAATTATTGCGAGATCGTTACTACAACAAATCCTCCTCCTGCTGGTAATGCTCCTTTGACCATGGATCTTGATGTTTATTCTCAATCCCCTTGGCTCAGCAATGCAAATTCACCTGATCCTTTGAGAGAATTTTTTTCGTCTGACGAAACTATCGTGGAGACTATGTCTCTCGAAGTCTGTCGTGGAGCGATGAACATCATCGTTCCTCGTTCATGCCTGGCCTGGGGACAATGTCTAATTGTCTCGAGCATTTTTCATCTTAGGTTCCCTCTCCGCCTCTCCAAATGCCAATATTGACTCATGAAGTATTTTTGGAAGGAAATCTGAGTAATATTACCCAAACGATGCCTATCGACATCTTTGTTAAACCAGGGGTCGTCGAGAACATCCATGTGGGAGTCACTTGTTCTCCTGATGAGATTCAAGTGTACACTAGTCTATTCTGCGAATTTCGTGATGTTTTCACATGGTCTTATGAATAGATGCCTGGAATCGATCCCAGTATCGTCGTGCACAAAATTCCCACCTATCCCAGTGCGAAGGTTGTGCGCTAGCGTCTGCGTCCAGTGCATCCTCAGAAAGTCGCTGCTATAAAAGCTAAATTTGAGAAACTTCTTAAAGCAGGCTTCATATATCTAATCCCTCTGACAGAGTGGGTTTCCAATATTGTCCCTATGGATAAGAAACAGGGCACAATTTGAGTCTATGTTTACTATCGAGATATCAATCGGTCTTGCCCTAAGGAAAACTATCCCACCCCCTTTATACATCATATCATCGACGATTGTAAGAGAAGTGAAATATTTTCCCTTATGGACAGCTTTTCGAGTTATAATCAAATTAACATCCTTCCATCCGATCAACATAAGACCACTTTCATCTGTCCGTGGGGAACATTCGCCTATAAGAAGCTCCCTTTCGGCTTAAAAAACATTGGGGCTGCCTTCCTGTGTGCCATGTCCTACGCCTTTCACGACATGCGTAATGTTGTTCAGCCGTACCTGGATGACCTTCCGGCTCATTCAGCTCTACGCAAAGACCATCCGGAACATCTACACTAGATTTTTCTCCGCTGCAGACGCTACAACATCAGGCTTAATCCTCATAAGTGTGTCTTCGACGTTGACTCTGGCCAGCTTTTAGGATTCATTGTCTCTAAGGACGGAACTTTCCTTGACCCTCTGAAGGTCGAGGCTATTGTTAATCTCCCCTCCCCATCCTCGTTGCATCAACTTCAGAGTCTTCAGGGGAAAGCGAATTTCTTACGTGGCTTTATCCCGAACTATGCAGAGGTGGCCAAAGGATTTACGCGACTTCTAAAGCAGGACGTTCCCTTCTATTGGGACGAGATTGCTCAACAATATTTTGATAACCTTAAGACGTTGCTTGTCAACGCTCCTTTAATCCGTCCTCCAAAATATCATCGTGACTTTACTCTCTATTTGGCTGCTGCATTCAGTACGATTGCCATGGTTCTGGTATAGTATGACGATGATGGTAACGAACACGTGGTTTACTATCTGTCTCAGAACCTCCTCAACACTGAAACATGTTATGCACACATCGAGAAGTTGGTGCTCGCCGCGGTCCAAGCCATTCAGCGGTTTTTCCATTACATCCTGTTGCACACGATAACCGTGATTTCCAATTGCAACCCCATGACTTACATTTTGTCTTGAAAATTGCTGGGGGGAAAGTACTCAAAGTGGATTGTCATCCTCCAAGATTTTGATTTAGAGTTCACTACTATTAAATCAAAGAAATCGCTGTTTTTTTCTGATCTCATTTGTTCTCTCCCTACCGACTCTGTTCCGTCTCAATCCGAGGATCACATCACTGACGAAAATCTCTTCTTAATCAGCACTCTCGATCCATGGTATGGTGATATCATCGTGTACCTTCAGACATCTACCTTTCGGTCCAAGTTGACGAAGGATGCTCAACGTCACGTTCAACATCAGTCGCAACCATATCGCATTGTCGAAGATACCTTATATCGTGTCGGATTCGATTATATACTCCGTCGATGTTTGACCTTAGAGGAGGCTGAGAAAGTTCTAAATGACTGTCACAGTGGCGCCTATGGCGGTCACATGTCCGGTTATGCTACCACACAGAAAATTCTTCGTGCAGGCTATTTATGGCCATCTATATTTAAAGACTGTATTGTTGTAGTACGAAAGTGTCATGAGTGCCAGATTTTCCAACTCAATATGTGTGCACCGCCTCTCCCATTACATCTTGTCATTACTGTAAGCCCTTTTGCCAAATGGGGCATTGATTTTATGACGTGTAACCCTCACTTAGTCAGTGGGCATGCTTATATCATCGTTGTCGTAGATTATTTCACAAAGTGGGCCGAAGCGATGCCTACACTGGCTACAGATGGTAAGATAGCTGCACAATTCATTTTCAACCATGCAATCACACTTTTCGGCATTCCTCAAGCCATCGTCACTGATCATGGCTCTCATTTTTGGGACTACATGATGGCAGAATTGACATCGAAGTTGGACTTGCGTCACGACAGCTCGACGCCATACTACCCTTAGGCAAATGGCCAGGTTGAAGCCATGAACAACGTGTTTGTCACGATGCTTCAACGAACAATTGGTATACACAAATCGAATTGGCATCTCCAATTGTTCTCATCTCTTTGGGCCTACCGAACGTCAGTGAAGAGTGCGACCAGATTCACACCTTTTCAGTTGGTGTATGGTCTAGAAGCTACTCTTCCGATTGAATGTGAAATTCCTTCACTGAAATTGGCTGTGGAATTACTGCCCAATACCTCCCCAGAGGAAGAACGTCTCTTGTATCTCGAAATATTGGATGAAACCTGCTGCTTGGCTACTTTGGTTATCGAGGCACAGAAAAAGCGGGTTAAATCTCATTTCGATCAAACAGTTTCTCCGCGCTCTTTTATCAAAGAGGACCTCGTCCTCTTGTATGATCAACCCCATGATAAGCTTGGGGCAAGAAAATTCCAACCTATGTGGCATGGGCCCTATATCGTTAAACGTGTATTGAAAAATGGGGCTTATGAGTTGATCGATTATGAAGGTCTTCCTTTGGCGTAGCCCATAAATGGGTTGTACCTGAAGAAATATTATGCTTGAATCATTCTTGCGTAGTATATGTACATAGGTGATTTCTTAATTTTTGTGCATGTGTGGTGTGATGTGCTTTGTAAGAATTTTTCTGCTGATTGGGTCTTCCTGATTGTGCAGATGTCTATTACTCCTTATGTCAGTTTCATGGATGGTGCCTCCCGCAGTACCAGGAACCTGTCTTCAATAGCCTGGGTAATTTACAATCCTACTGGTGAGTTGGTTAATTTACAAGGTGTTTGTCTAGGGCCTGCTACGAATAATGTCGCAGAGTATAGTGTCATTTTGGAATTATTAAATGAGGTTGTTAACCTCGGTATTCCTGAATTACTTGTACATATAGATTCACAGCTTGTGGTTTTATAGCTCAATGGTCATTATTCAGTTAGAAACCCATGCATTTTAAGACTATATATACGTATTCGTTTACTTGAGAGAAATTTTGATTACATTACATATCAACATATACCAAGACGAATGAATACACTAACAAATGCAGTAGCCAACATGGTATTAAATATAAATTTACACAATTTATAATAAAAAAAAATCATCATATGTAAACAAGATCCATGTAGAAAATAGATGTATATATATATGTCGAGTGTTTGCAACGTGTGCATCATATAAAACCAAAAATATACATGTTTGTTTCAAATTACATCCGAAGATAACTTGTCTCTCAAAAAATATGCATATAAAAAGCCTAGGCAAATAATCGGCATGGTGCTCATGGTAGCACGTCACTACCTGCACCAACCACCTCAGTAAGAAATGGAGTCGACTCAGCACCCCTACGGTGTGCCTCTGATAAGCCAATGGAACATCAGCTAGACGAGCAATCCCCTCCAATTTTTGCACGAGCTCGTCCCCCTTGCCCCCCTCACCTTGAGGGTCATAGGTGAGAGGGGTCCTCCTCGCCACTGATGACATTCTGGTGGGCCTCTCTGGGCCAACATCTGCATACATATAGGATCATATGTTAGAACACGCTTGTATACCAAAACAAAAACAAAATTCATAAAACTAATAAAATTAAAAAGAGTCTTACCCATCTCTTCATCCCAATCCTCTCCTTCTGAGAGCGAAAGGTCTGGGTTTCCTGTGAAATTAGTATCAGCATAGGGCCAGTCCTCTACGACGATCAGCTGTCAGTGGAGCCATCCAAAGAACTCGAGCCGCCATGACATCTGCTGGCTGCCCCCTGCCCTAGGCATCAATGCTGCCCATCGAGCCATCCGTGGCTCTCTCAATGGTGGATCCGGGACTATAGCCCCCTGGCCCTGGAAGATAGGTAGTCGTTCCAGGAAGAATGATACCAAGATGGACCCACATCCAAACTGTTTTACTTTTGTCTTTTTGCATTTGGTCAACTTCCATTTGATGTTCCTCGTCACAGTTGTAGCCCAGTCAAATACTGTCGGGTTCATGCATTCTGACGCGAGAAGGAGCTGCGTCTTGGTAGCTTCATGTGGTTCCTGTGACCCCGCAGCCCGCGTAATAGTAGGTAGCACTACTCTGAGTGCTAGATCAGGAATGGTTGGAATATCCACCTTTCTACAAACTGACCCTTTCTGTGCCCATTTGCACACTCTTTCCATGACCATTGTCATGTTTTCACCTGAGTGCCTGGTGCCTATCAAGATGGGAACTGGACCTCTACACGACAGTCTAGTAATGAAGTAAACATTGAACACTTCAAGCTCAAGTACTTGATCTCAAAGTTTAAATTTCTCTTCGTTCTCATCCTAGATACTTATCAAATATTGTAGTAATTCAGGTTGAGCCCTGAGACATGGTGTTAATAAGAATTTATTTAAACCGCAATTACGGAGAGCATTCATGCATTTCTCATTGTCCATTGCCAACTCATCTTCTTCACTGTGCTCTCTTTATTTCCATTCAATCACCATTTTTTTGTCTACCTGCATCAATTTGGTCATAAACGCATTGTAATATCCCTTGGGGTACTCAAAACAACAATCAATTGGCTCATTTTTTGTTAAATTTGAATGGAACATTCGGTTGTGCGGTTGGCGCGGCTATTTTGCTGACAATCGCGCCACTTGGCGTGGCCCCTGTGTAAAAAAGGGTCGGTTGGCACGGGTCCATGCCCGATACCCGCGCCAACCGCAGAGGCTCTAAAATTTCAAATCCTCCCCCTAATGACACCAAATGACAGTTAGAAGCTATAAAATTTGGCTTAAAAGATCGATTATGGAAGCGGCTCTTACCTTATGAAGACGGAATCCGATTTTGTCCACTGGATTGCTCTCAGTTGTCACCGCAAGATAGCGACAGAAATAGCTCACTATCGCTCTGCAAAGAGGTAAAGAGGTAAAAAGTAAATATGTTCTTACCATTGGTAATATTTATAAGTTTTCGAAAGAAAATTTAGGTTTTGGGGCTTGTTTTTCGATATTTATTATATTTTCATCGAAGAATGGGTTTTACACTTGCTTTTTTATGCAGTGACAGGTTTTCACGCAACTAGGACAACGACACGAGTTGTATTGTATAATTTTTTGGATTCGGTAAAAACACAAAAAAGTCACTCTTGGAGTCACATTTCAGCTCTTTTCTAACTCTCTAAAATTGAAAAGATCGCCGAGTCACTTGTCATTTTGAGCTCGTTAAAATTGGTTGTGAAACGACATCTACCCAGTATACATTTACCCCTTTTTTGGGCTGGGATAGATTACGAAAAATGAATACCCTAGCCTATCGTGACTAGGAGGTTCTCTTAGACATAGTTTTCTACCTTTTTGGATCTGTGGGACTATCTACGAAAAGAGACTGTTGGAGTTTTCTTTTCCACTGTCTTTTCAAACTCTCTAAACATGAAAAGACGCTGAGTTCTTCCTTTGTCAGACTTGTTAAAAACTGATGACATCGGACTTCGTCGTAATGACGTTACTTGATTTCCTCTTTCCTAGGGCTCGTTAAATGTACTAGGATGGATTTTTCCGAAGGACAAACTTATATCGCAAGCATATGCTATCCCCTTCAAGCTTGTTTTCCAAAATAATTGGGGTACTCACCAAAAATGGTGGGGGGAAATGGAACCAGTATTATAGTCGTGTTGGCAGTATGTCGCTCTTGAACATGGCACTTGTCTGCATTCGTGTTGGGTTGGGTACATCTCATCTCATTATCTGCTTGCCTCCATGGGTTTGGGTAATCTCTTTTAACCGCTCATCTGTTCTTTTCCATGTCACCATGACCTCAGATCCTTTGATGTCAAATACTGCCAAATCCAATGTCGTGCCACCGATATGTTCAAGAGAAGTTGGCCTCTGCATTTTTCAACCTCCCTTTGATTCTCTGTTGGTCTTGATTCACAAAACATTATGTCCCTCTGTCTCATGTCAATGATGTGGGAAGCATTATGGCCCACCTTCGATCAAGGTCACTTACTATCGACTTCAGCTCATTATCCAGGAAGTTGGTCTAGAGACTCCCTTCAGGTACCTTGGAGCCTGCATGCCACAATGGCAGGTTCTTCGCATTCGACGCAAGGTTTTCATTATTGGCCTTCGATCGACTGATTCTGCGAGTGTTCGACGCCAGCTCACTGTTCACATTTCGTGGATTGTACCTCTTGTACCTTGAGAGCCATCGTCATTATTGGTGGTTTCTCTCACATCTGTTAATGGCTTTCATTATTGGCTGGTAATCAGACGATGTTCTCGCATGTTTGACTTCAACTCACATATTCGCATGCTTAAACTTGTACTCTGTTCGGGTCGAGATGGAGTGCAAGACCCTGGATTTTCTCTGATAAACATCTAGGTTGTGGATTCTATGTGGATTATTATGATTTATTACATGAATCATTCGCTTGGATGGCTGCAACCATACCTGAGTCTACTTATCAATCCTTATTTACTGGATGGCTACATCCATACCTTGGATCCTGGTTTTTGTACACTCTATTAGGGATGGTTGTGCCCATACCACATATCATGTATCAAAGATATAAGTTGTATTTGTATTCACAGGTTTTCTGACAGCAGTGTTTTCGGTTGGGCGTGTTCTCATAAAGCATTTCTCCCCTCCCTCTCTCTCAGACCTCATGCTTTAGGAGGCATCTGTTACACATCATTTTGTCACCGTCCTTGCAATCCCTCATCCCGCACATTGGAGGACTATTTCCGTGACCTGTGAGCAGTAAAATATCCTGAAAATACCTTAATGGCATCCTTCTGCATAAGGACAAAAATTCTCCTGAAGGACATTCCTCTTGAAAACCATAAAAATCCATGTTTTGACATTGGCGCGGGTATCCAATTCATCCCCCGCACCAATGGGAAAAATGCACCATAGTGGGCGCGCCAGTTGGTGCTATGTCCCTGTGTAATTCCTGCGCCAACCCTTTTAAGGAATGATTTTTTAATATAGAAGGCGGAAGTTTTGTTTTAACAAACTCAGAACGGATCACCAAAATGAGTTTGGGTTGTTTGCCTCCGGATCTCCCTAATTAGGAAGTGGTTTTCCACCTCTCATGGAACCTTCCTAAGATATAGGACTCTTCCCCATGATTATAGGGAGCCTAACCTCTCCTCCTCCCTCTATAAAATCCTACCTTCTCTATTTGCTAGCTAGCTGAACTTGTGGGAGGAAAACTATAGCTGGGCAACTATTGAGAGCAGAGCCGAGGAGAACCCCGTAAGAGAGAGAGCTTTGTCCGTATTCCTGATAGGCTTCGTTGAGACACGCTTCGCTGCAAGCCCCACCGAAGGAAGATCATAGCGTCAGAGCATTTGGTTGTAATCTCCTTTTTTGTCATCTTTAATATAAGTGACTCTGATTTTGGTTCCATTCGTGTGTTTATTTTTTTTATGAAATGTAATGAATTGTATCCTCTCTCATTGATATATAGTTACATGCTTTAAGTATTACATTGTATGTCGTCATTTCTCTGCATGTGTATAGGTGTCCGGACGGAGCAAACGGAAGGACTATGATCTTTCAGGCTAGGGACGAAAAGCATCGCTTCTTCCTCAACAACAGTAGTGTGGGATTTGAGGTAGGCTACTTATCGCGATCTTTGTCTTTCTTGTAACTAGGAACCAACGTCATTGCGTGATTCGATTGTTGCTAGAACCACTCTAGGGCTAGTGGGATCGCCTCTCTCTGCAGAGGGGGTTTACCGCCTCAACAGTGTTGAGGACAAATAACGGTGGAGAGTTCTACAAGAAGGAATTTGAAGAGTTTTCTAAGAAGTGTGGTATAGAATGACAAAATACTACTCAATACACACCTCAGAAAAATGGAGTAGCAAAAATAATGAACAGGACGTTGATGGAAAATGAAAGAAGCATGCTCAGTGGTGTCGGGTTAGGACAGGAATTTTGGGAAAAGGTCGTGGAGACTACATGTTACATGGTTAATAGATCACCTTCATCAATGTTGGAGGATAAGACTCCACATGAGGTATGGACTAGTAAGAAACCCTCTCTTTCACATCTGACAGTATTTTGTTATGATGCATATGTACATTTTCCAAAGGTGAAAAAAACAAATTGGATAGTAAATCTGAAAGGTGCATCTTTATTGGGTATAACGATGGTTTAAAAGGTTATAAGTTTTGGAACCCAAAAACAAGGAATTTTGTGTAAAACTGATATGTGGTGTTTAGAGAGGTGAATGATGTTATTAAACATGAATTCCTACCAAAGGAACCTGAGAAGAAAGAGTTTCAACTAAAGGAGGAAGAATCAAACTCTACAGTAGAACAGGAATCAGAAGAGGAAGAACCTCAAGCTCCAACTTTGATAATATCAATTCAAGAAAGATGGCAGCCAAAAAGGTATATTCCATCTTCTTTCTATTAAAATTTTGCTTTATCTATCATTGATGTGATCCTAGAACTTTCAGGGAGACAGTGGATTCATAGGATGGAAAACTCTTGAAGGAGGCCATGTTAAATGAAACGCTATTCTTGCACAAAAATGAGGGATGGGATCTAGTGGATTTGTCAGCTGCAAGGAAACCTATTGGCAGAAAATGGGTGTTTAAGAAGAATATGAATGCATAAGGAAAGGTGGAGATATAAATTCTCAGTTGGTAGCAAAAGGTTATTCTCAGTTTCTGAGAATTGATTTCAGTGATATTTTTTCTCTTGTTGCCAAGGTAGCTTCTATTAGATTACTTTTATCTGTTGCTGATGCTTTTTATTTTGAGGTAGAATAGATGGATGTGAATACAACATTTCTTCATGGGGATCTAGAAGAAGAGATCTACATGAAGCAACCTTAAGGATTTGCGATGAAGGGTAAGAAAGAATGGATATGGAGGTTAAAAAGTCTTTGTATGAGTTAAAACAATCACCAAGGGTGTGGTATTAGAAATTTGATACATATATACAGGGACTTGGCTTCACCAGAAGCAAAGCGGATCACTGTGTGTATTTTAAATTAATTGGTGATTGTGTAAGCTTCTTTTGTCTTGTATGTAGATGATATGTTGCTAATTGGAAATGAAAAAAAATTATCCAAGGTTTGAGGACCTAATTGTCCTCCAAATTCGACATGAAGGATATTGGTGCTACAAACTATATTTTGGGCATGAAAATTAAATGATATCGGGAAAATAGGAAGCTCCGGTTAAACCATAGGAAGTATGTCAAGACAATATTCTAGAGGTTTAATATGCAGGATAGTAAACTGATGAAGGTTCCTATTCCTGTAGGTGTAAATTTATCTGTTGAATAGTGTCCCAAGATACAAGAAGAGGAAAAGGAAATGTCTTGTTGTTGGGTCTCAAAATTTTCCTTAAAAAAACATCCACTTTCACCATCATGTCCATTATATCACCTCCATTTCACCACCATGTCAATACATTGATCTCACTTTCATCATCATTTGGGTTACCCTTGTGTTTTCCAAACATTATTAATTTCTAGTGTTTTTAAATGAATTTGTGATCAAAAGTTAGGAAATAATATGCATATTCTTATACCTTAAAAGTGGAAAGAGTTTTGTGACATGTGTAGGTTCCTTGGAAGCTTCTAAGGCACCCTTATGTGGCCTCCCATGATCAAATTCGAATTTCCTCATGAAGATTTGAAGATATGCCACATGGAGAAGATCATGCAAGATAAGGTGATGTGTCTTATTGGTTGATACACTTGTAGATCTATGGAGAAAATAGTGGATATCCATTATTAAGGTTGTTTCTCAAAGCTTGTATAAATAGGAGTACTCTCTCCTAACAAAAAAAGGAGAAAAAGGAAGGAAACATAGAATGTTTTGTAAACAAGGCTTGACATGGAAGGGGATGTAAAGTGAAGAGCTATTGATGTAATGAGAATAGGAGTGTAGATTTCCATTATGTAAAGTTGTGAGATTATAAATAAAGAAGGTTATTTTCTATCATTGTGTTTTAGAATGTGATTTTTGTGAGTTGGAATGCTATTGGACAATGGAAGGGCCCCCATCAACCATGTGCATCCCTTTGTAAATTTGTAAGTATAATTAGTTTTTTTTTACTTTGATTCATGAAATAGTTTAGCTTTCCATTGCAAATGTTATTTTTAATTTTTCAAGTGTAGATTAGTTAGTTTTCATTGCAAGTGATATTTCAATTATGCAACCATAAATTAATATTTCAATTACGCAAAGTGTGTTTAGATTAGAATTCAATTACGCAAAGTATGTTTAGATTAATATTTCAATTACGCAACATGTTTTTCCTTTTATGCAAAGTAGTTTAATCATTAGATTAGATTTATTTCACTAATCCCTAGTGCAGGTGCACCTCACAGTTTACTAACTTCCTGGTTGACAATTTATGTGGGAAATAAAAGACGACAATTCCACCCAACATTTTGGCGCCATTGTCGGGGAGGCGTACATAGGGATTAGTGTTATTTTAGAATGTTGTTTCATTTTTTAACTTAGTTTCAATTCCATTGCAATTTAATTTTCGCAATTTCAGTTTTTATTACATATCACTTGTAATTTTAGTTTTTTTATGTGATTTCGTTTTTACGCAATTTCATCCTTTTCATGCAATTTCAGTTTTTCATTATTAGATTAGTTTTTCCTTCTTTTAGAAATTATGGATAATTAGTTTTTCTTGTATTTAAAAAAAATACAAATATATAAAATAAAAAATACAAATTTAAAAAAAAAAAAAAAAATAATCCTTTCAAATAACATAGGAGAAAGTAGAAAAATAAAATCAGATCTGACTACATTTAGGTTCTCAATTTACTTCTTGATTAAATTTTTAATTTTTTTTAAGTTTTTAGAATTTTCATTTCTTTAATTTTATTTTATTTTTCTTGGGTTTCTAGTAGTGCAGTAAGAGCCACACAGAAATATTTTCAATTATATATATATATATATATATATATATATATATATATATATATATATATATATATATATTACTGAAAATCTTTAGTATGCTCTCCTCCTGCACTTTGTGTGATCTGGAGGATCAGGAAAGGGAAAAAAAAAACTTGTATTTAGCTACAGAATTTATGCAATTCTGCAGCTAATTTATGTTTCTGTAACTACTGCCATGATTTAATAGGTTTTGAAGAATGAATGAAAAAGTGAAATACATGGACAACTGATGAATAAAAAAAATAATAATCATTTTAATAAATTGTTTTGTTTAATTAAAACATATATGTATATATTTTTAAAATTTTTAAAAATGTAACATATATAATTTTTTTAACAAAACGAACAAAAATAAATAAAAATAACTTTTCAAGATACACATAACTACAACAATGGAGAAAACCTTAACTTGATACACAACCTAAGTTTTTCAAGGTGCAATTATTCAAGAATATGGATACTTGGGAACAAAAGAAATCAATTTTTATAAATTAAGAGGCAAAAGAGTCCACATATCAGCACAATTATCATGAAAAGAATCGTCAAATACATAATAATGATAATTTTTAGTTTTTGAAAAAATATATATAAAATAAATAAATAAATGTTCTATAAAATTGGAGGCTGAGAATGGGTCCCTTGAAAATATAAGCCAGTAACGAGGATTTAACATATTTTTTAGCCATCCCTTCCTCCAATTTGTTTCATCTCCTCCATCCTGCTCTTTTTAGTTGTCTCTCTGGCCGCCTATTGTTGTTGTTGTTGCATTCGAAGGTAAGCCTCCTCGTATTGTGAGGATCCAATGCTCTCATAAGGAATGGTGGGGGAACCATTTCAAAATTTGGCTCCGGATGTGATGTTATACATGATATTTCATAATATTTTCATTGCACAAGTGATAGGCCAACCAGGTTCGAATTTCATTGAAACACAGTAATGAGAAATTTTTTAATGAAGGGTTCGAAAATCAAATTCGTTGGAGACTTGTGGCAAGAAAACGAGTTCGAATTGAAATCAAATGCTTCGGTGGCACTTATGAATTCGATGCATGTGGCGTAGTGGTTAGAAAAAAAATCCAATTGTTGAACTTGTTTGTGCTTATATCCACCAGCAATTGATTTTGTTGCCGGAGTAGAAGCCAAGAAACGTGTAACTATTTAAAAAATGTTATTTTTAAAATGAAAATTCTGAGCAAACTAAGGCAAATCTGGAAAAACAAAGACATGATTTTTTCTCCAAATGGGGTGAATTAAGTTCATAGTGAGTAATTTCTGCATATTCACAACTATTTGAGAGATTTTTGGGGTTCTTTTGACCCATATTTTTCAGATTACGTGAGAAAAATGATTTTTCTATAAATGAACACAACATTTGAGACAAAATCTGATCTTCTTGATCTTCATAGAGATGTTGAGCCAAAATGAACGCCACGGAGATGCTGACAATTGGCATAATTCAGATTAACATTTTTGTCTTCTAAAAACTCCATTGATGAAAGAAAATCTAGCATCATCTACAATTTTGTCAGGCGAAAGATCTTGCATGATTTTTGCATTCATGAAAAGAAGATTACCGAAATCATCAAAGTCAACGCTACCTAATAACAACAAATTTGAGATCAGAAGCAAATGTATAACTCGATTTGTATTCTGATTTCTATTCTGGTTACTTGTTCAAGGTGAAACAGGTGAGTGTTGGCATAAGTAGCTTGATGAATCATCTCGTACTTCTATAGCTGGGTTGATAATCTATCCCCCATAAATGGTAAAATGAGCTCGATTAAGAACCTGTAAAACTCACGAAAGAAACTCGGATATATCTACAAATTGGATATGGGTGTGCCAAGATCGGAAAATCAAATCTAAAAATATTTCAAGATGGAAATCTGATCTGAAAATCTCAATTGAACAGCTACAGGTCGTATAAGGAGTGGAATTCCTTGCAATTTACAACTCTTTCTTTTAAGGAACTTGATTCTTTTTTACTTACTCACTTACTTCCTTGGCCTTGGTCGTGAGCTTGTATACTTTATGTTGGTAATAGATGGGCCACTACCTAATGAACATAATCATATATATAATCATTCATTCCAAATCGATAGCTTGTGCCAAGCACCTCCTCACTCAGTTTCGGTTGATTGGGATCGTGGAATTTCTTGAAATTATTTATGTAAATCACTATTCACTCACCTATGTGTTGCCCATATGCAGCGGGTTTTGGATTGTGTAGTGGTTTAATCCCACCCCAGCGTAATCTATGCAAGTTTTAAAATATCATTTTTTATGATGGTATGGGTGCTATCTCTACAATCCCACACTTGTGTGTAACGACAAAGGCCCCTCTGGCCTATCCAATACAGTAGCTAGCAGCCTTCTAAAAAGAGCCAAATGAGAAAATTTTTCTATCAATGCCTACCCAACAAGATATTAAACGATTTTTCTATTTCTCTTATGTGTTTTGGTAGGTGCTTCGGATCTATTACCCATATATGGCTGGCAGGCGTCAGAATTATGGTAATTCTAATATTCTCACTTAATTTACTTTGAGTTTGATGGAGAAAAGGAGATTAATGCGCAATCACGTTTTTGAATAATTGATTGCAATTTTTTGGATAAATTAATTGTTTCATGCTTAAATATTTCTGATAATGATTTATTTGTTGCATAGAGTGTTAATATTTCTTTGAAGTCTTGCAGAAAAAGCAGCAAACAAGACCATAGATTCAATTTTGGAAATTTCTCTGATTGTTTTTATGGAGTTTAATATATATATATATATATATATATATATATATATATATATATATATATATATATATATATATATATATATATATATATATATACATCAATAAAATAAAGTAGGAATTTGCTCATTTTTTTGTGAAAAATTACTTATTAAATTCAAAGATTGGACTGATTACTTGCATAAGTTGTGTGTACTTAACTTTCTTCTCAATAGTTTTAGCTACATAAGCTGCGCAATTCTGCAGTTGAGAAACCTCACTATTTCACCCAAATTTCAAATCATCCTAAATTTCTCATACGACATCAGATTTTGATGATTCAAACATCGTTATAAATATCTCGAAGAGATCTACACAATGAGAAAGCTACCATCAGATTTTGAAACAGTAAAAAAATGAGTAAATTGCTAAAAAGACACAACTAGTAACTTGAGGCACTAGTTTCGACACAAGTATAAATTATTTTGGTTTTCCTTCGTGAACTTGTTTTATTAGTACCAACTCTTAGCTTTTTGTGTAAATATCATAACCAAAGTGATTGATCACCTCTCTCTTTTGATAGTATTACATTCCATTGCAGAAGAAGTACTATTTTTTTTCAGGTTCTAGGAGGAAGGATAGATGACCATAAGTGAGTCTCTCTCAAAGACCACATTTATTTCACAAGAAAATGATTAGAATAGCAACAAAGGTGAAACATCAATGCATGAGCACATGCTAATGCAGATTAGATCTAGATTTGCAAGCGTTTCAGATGCCAGTTTCTCCATTTCATCCATGCTTCTTCAATCAATAAAACATTCACCTCATTTCCCTCTACATTTGCCATTTCATTTCTACTTAGTCATTCAATAAAATCCTCGTCTCATTTTCCTTCACTGCTCATTTTTCTTCACAATCATTATATTTTCCTGTCTTGCTTTCACTAACATGTAACCCAACAATAAAAAAAAATCAACTCATTTACATGCTGATTAACTCCATTATCTTTTTCCTTTTCATGTTCATTTTCCTTTCCCAAATAAATAATGCTTCAAAGCAAAATGTATATCCATAGTCCTTTTTTAGTCTTAAAAATCTTTTCAAAAAGTGCACTGAGGCTTGCATGCCTTAATGAAAATTTCTCTTTCCAAAAAACAATGGGAATACATTAATGTCTCTTGTTTGATGGATCTTCTAGGGGACTCGACATCAGCAAATTTATTCGTACCAAGCAAGATGTGCTTAGGCATCTTGACTCTCATTGTCATCAATGGTGAGAGGTCTCATGTTGATTAGTGGCATACATTAATGGCCACTAATTCAAAAAATTATTCCTATGTTCATCATCATAAAATTCATTCACATAGATAAGAATTGTGCCAATGTGTGATAATGACATGAATACTATCAGAGCCATCATTATTCAGCATTTGTAGCAGATTCAGCAAATTTAGTAGCAGCAATAAAGACTCACTTTCACAACTTCATCTACTATTTGCACAACCAATTGAAGAAGCATCAGATCAGGTTTTTGCAGCAGCTACATATGCATAGCTTATCCATTTCATAGGTAAGTGAAGGTATGTTATTTTCTCACTTTTTATCATACAATTCTTTAAAATTATAAAGTTATAATTTTTGGAAAAACACTCCACAATATTCCTTTTCTCACTTCATAAAATTGAAAATACCATCAGTTGGGGGGAAGGGATATCACTTTATATATTTACATCTTATGTCACATGCCAGATAACTTTCATATAACCAGCATACAACTACTATTGCATTAATATTCAAAAATATTATATGTTTTGCAAATCATTGAATTGATGAGCTTGTTAGATGGCTAATTGAAAAGATAAATTCTCAATGTTTTCAAAATATTTGGATGCAACAAAGAATCAACAAAGTATGGCTACACATGAACCAATACTCATCAATTTTTGTTGTCATAAAATAACCAACCATAAAAAAATCAATTTTGGTTGTCACACAAGAACCAACCATAAAAAAATCAATTTTGGTTGTCACACAAGAACTAACCATAAAGATGAATGTTGCAATCCAACGTATTTCAAAGAAAACTTTGAAAAAATAATGAAGTTATAAAATGCTATGATAAATCAAAGTTAAAGAAGAATTAATACAAGCCAAATCTCATTCAAAATAAAGACAATTCAAAGGGATCAAATGAATCAATGTAATAGGTTGCATGATGACATGCAATGACGTCAGTTGGTGGGTATGTTGGGTCTCATAATTGTCCTTAAAAAGACACCCACTTTCACCATCATGTCCATTATATCACTCCATTTCACCACCATGTCACTACATTCATCTCACTTTCATCATCATTTGGGTTACCCTTGTGTGTTCCAAACATTATTAATTTCTAGTGTTTTTAAGTGAATTTGTGATCAAAAGTTAGGAAATAATATGCATATTCTTATACCATAAAAGTGGAAAGAGTTTTGTGACATGTGTAGGTTAATTGCAAGCTTCTAAGTCACCCTTATGTGGCCTCCCATGATAAAATTCGAATTTCCTCATGTATATTTGAAGATATGCCACATGGAGAAGATCATGCAAGATAAGGTGATGTGTCTTTTTGGTTGAGGCACTTGTAGATATATGTAGAAAATAGTGGATCTCCATTATTGAGTTTGTTTCTCAACGCTTGTATAAATAGGAGTACTCTCTCCTATCAAAAAAAAAAGGAGAAAAAGGAAGAATTCATAGAATGTTTTGTAAACAAGACTTGAGATGGAAGGAGATGTAAAGTGAAGAGTTATTGATGTAATGAGAATAGGAGTGTAAATTTCCATTATGTAAAGTTGTGAGATTATAAATAAAGAATGTTATTTTCTATCATTGTGTTTTATAATGTGATTTTTGTGAGTTGGAATGCTATTGGACAATGGAAGGGCCCCCATCAACTATGTGCATTCCTTTGTAAATTTTTAAGTTTAATTAGTTTGTTTTACTTTGATTCATGCAAATAGTTTAGCTTTCCATTGCAAATGTTGTTTTATTTTTCAAGTGTAGATTAGTTAGTTTTCATTGCAAGTGATATTTCAATTATGAAACCATAGATTAAGATTTCAATTACGCAAAGTGTATTTAGATTAGAATTCAATTACGCAAAGTGTGTTTAGATTAAGATTTCAATTACACAAAGTTTGTTTAGATTAGAATTCAAGTACGCAAAGTGTGTTTATATTAGATTTCAATTACGCAAAGTGTTTCCCTTTATGCAAAGTAGTTTAATCATTAGATTATATTTATTTCACTAATCCCTAGTGGAGGTGCACCTCACAGTTTATGAGCTTCCTGGTTGACAATTTATGTGGGAAATAAAAGACAACTATTCCACCCAACACCCGTGTTCCATATGCAAGTGAAATGGGTAGCCTGACGTATGCAATGGCTTGTACTAGACCATAAATTGCACATGCAGTGGGCGTATTGAGCGGGTTTTTGTCAAAACTAGGGAAGGAGCATTGGACAGTAGTGAAGTGGGTTTTGAGATATTTGCGTGGCACTAGTGATTATGGTCTTTTCTACTAAGGAAGACCAGGATTGGACAAATTTTTGGACATTTGTTTCTTTGTTGATGTATACTGGGCTAGAGATCTAGATCAGAGAATATATACAATTGGGTATGTGTTTAACCTATTTGGAGGAGAAGTCAGTTGGATGAGAAAAATACAGTCTGCAGTGGCTCTTTCAACTACATAGGTTGAATACATTGCAGTCACTCATGCAAGCAAGGAAGTAGTTTGGTTGCACAGATTGTGTTCAAGTATGGTTTTCGTACAAGGAGCTATAAGTATAAACTATGATAGCCAAAGTGCAATTTTCTTTTCAAATAACGTTTCTTATCATTCAAAGACAAAGCATATTGATGTTCAGTATCACTTTGTGAGGGATGTGGTTGAGGACAAAGGTTTTGTTGGTAAAGGTGGAAATTTTGATGAATGTTGCAGATGCATTGAAAAATTTTGTGAGCACTAAGAAGTTTTCTTGGTGTAGAGAAGTCGTGGGCATTGCAAGGTTGGACCAATGACTAAGCTCTCTTGTGACTCCTTGTGTGGAAAATAAAACAAGTGGGAGAATTTTGGGTGTGTTTTATATTCTTTCCACGATTAGTCGCATGTGCGGGGGGGTCACAAGGGAGCGATAGCCCCCCCCTGTTCATTACGTGGGGTGCAGTAGGGGGGTCACATGGGAGGCGGTACCCCCCCTATGGAGGGGTTTGTAAGGGGTGTTAGACCCCTCTATGGGGGTCTGGGGCAGCGACCCGGGAAAAGAAATTTGGACCCTGTATTAGGTGGGCGTACCTACCTATGGTTTTGTGCATGGTTTTTGCACATGCGTTTGGGCATGATGGTTTTTTTCCATCATATTTTGTATATCTGGTCAAGGGAACTATGGTTATGTTCTAATCCAGGTTTAATGAATTGGGGCTTATGAATGCTTCGGCATGTATATATATGTATTGTAACATTGAAAGGAATATAATGAAAATTCAATCTGGTATTCCCGTTTTTGGGATCAAGGGGAAAATCTTTGTGTATATGTTTTTTTTTATGTTTATGTTCTCGCCGTAGTTTATTTTTTGTTTTTAAGAATTTGTTTGCAGGTAATTTTTGTCCAGGGTAAAAACCTACAGATATGACATGGTATCTAATATAAGAGTAGTCGAAGAGGAAGATATTGTTTGAGGATTGGGAATCCAAGATAAGAATATATTTGGAAGGACATACCTAGTGAAAATATGGGTGGGGTATGTGCCTTGAAGAGGTGGTTGTGGTGGTGTCCATGTGTATGTCTCCCAACATTGTGCTCTAATCTAGTGGAGAGTTAGAGCTTGTTATTCAATGTCTCTCTATATTTCAATTTGACAATATTGGTTATGATGTTGATGCTTAAAAATGGCTTATCAATTGACTCTTCCTATGAGTATATTTCAATTTGAGAGTATCTTCGTACCAGTTATGTAATTAAGAACACCTCCCTAGTGAAGAGGGAGTGTAGGGAAATGTAACAAGGTTTGGTCTTCATAATTATCATTGTAATTGTATCATTATATATTTCTTGTAAAAGAAAAAGAATAATAGTTTATTTTTAAAGCATAGGTTTCATGCTCAAGTCAAATTGTTATATAGGTCAAACATCTTCTTCATGTTTCTAGGATTTATTGAGTCAATAGAACATTTTTCATGAGTCAATTTATTGTATTGGATTCAAGTCCCTTTTGGAATTTTTAAAAGAGATGGAAATAATCATTTTATTTGAGTCAAAAAATTTCAATTTTCTCCCCACAAGACCAAGTCGGCCCTAGAAAGGAACCATTCGACCTTCTAGATGTGTATAAATAGAGAACAGTTCGACCTCATTTATAGGAGAAGCAAGAAATTTCAATTTCAGTGCCAAGAAGTGATAGAAAACATGTGAAATACAAGAGAGGAAGAGCTAAAGTCAAATGAGAGAGAGCGAAGATCAAAGAAGTATTAGATAAATATTGAGGTCTAAAATGGGCCTTCTAAGGAATATTATAAAATAATAGTAGAAATAATAAAATAAGATTAAATTACATCATCAAATTTTAGAGGAAAAACATAAAAAACTACTTTTTAAACTCGTATTTTCAACTTATCTCCCTATGGTTTACTCAAATTTAGAGCAGGAGCACTCGTTGGATGTAGAATTTAATTCCTCATCCAAGGAGTACCCATGTTCCATAATTTCGATGTAGCCTGCTACAAAAAAATTTGAAATACATGAAAACATGATTGCAATATCATTTTTCATGTAGTTTTCATTTTTCATGTATCAGGGTCCTTCGAAAGTATGCAACATGGGTAATCTTTGGATGAAGAATTAAATTTTTCATCCAATGAGTGCTCTCACTCAAAATTTGAGTAAAAAAGTAGGGAGATAAGTTGAAAAGGTAGAGTTTTTTTTTTTTTTTTTTAACTCCAAAAATGGTGAATCATCCCCCATGGTTGACATCATCATCTTGATTCCTATTGGTTCTTATAAAATAGATTTTGGTGTACATTTTTGTTTTGAGGGCCATTTTAGACCTCAAAATTTCTCTAATGGAAGATATCTACCACACGTGTAAATATTCTTCCCTGAAATCTGTCACACATGTGAAGGTACAAGTCTGTTGTAGGGGATGAAATATTTCAGAAATACTGCAGGTCTGAAAATTTCTTGCGGGGGTCGAAAATCAAAATTTTGACCATATTTGGAAGGATTTGACTATTGTTTACTTGAGTTGACTTTGAATTTTTGGAATATTTTGGAAGGAGGGTTGACTTGGGTCTTGTGGGAGGTCTTGGTCTTGGCTTTTGGGTCTTAGATTTCTCACTTTGATATAATTCTATAAGAAGAGAATGTTTGACTAAGTTTTCCCCCTTATGGGGTTTTACCCTAACTTGACTCATATATCTTGTGTTCATTTCCTTTTTTTGATCTTCACGATTTATGGTTTTGGCAATTTTTTTATGAAAATAACATAATAAAAGTAATAAGAAGCTAAAATATATTCATAAGAAATTATCAAGTAAAGACAAATCAACCCTAATTGTTTCCTTAGTGATTTCTTAACAGTGTTGCCCAATTAGAATCCATAAGAATGTTTTTGCCATTTTCTTGTTCTAAAGGCTTCTGAAATTATCAAATTGATGTAAAATTAGCAATTATAAATGGTGACCTAAAGGACTAAGCATGTCGTTATAAAAACCATAGGGGTTTGGCTTAGCAGAAGGAAATGATTTTGTTTACAAATTGAATAAGGGCATGTATGGATTAAATAAATATCCAATAGGTTGGTATACTATACTTGATCACTATCTTCAACAAAAAGGATTTAGGAAAGGAATTGTAGGAAGCAATATTTACATGAATATGGGAAAAGACAATTTTTTAATCACATTGGTATATGTAGATTATCTGATTTTTGGAAGAAAAAATGATGAAATGAGTCATAAATTTTCCCAAAAAATTTCAAAGGAATTTGAAATGTCGATGATTGGTGATATCTCTTACTTTCTTGGACCTCAATTAACTCAAACCAAATTAGGTTGTCCATATCATAAGCAAAATATCTTAGAGATATGCTTAAGTGATTTGAGATGGAAGAATGTGTTATTGTGAGCACACCTATGATTACAGGTTGCAAGCTAACTAAGGATGATGAATCTCCTATGGTGGATGTTACTCTTTACATATCAATGATTAGATCTCTTTTATATCTGACAGCTTCATGACCATACATCATGCAAGCAATAGGAATGGTGGCAATATTCCAATCAGCACCGAAGGAATATCATATGCTAGCTCCAAAGAGAATACTCAGATACCTAAAAGGAACTCTTGATTTTGTATTATGGTTCCCTGAGGGACAAAATATTACCTTTACATCATATACTAATGGATATTGGTCAGGAAGCATTAATAATCAAAATAGAACAAGTGGGAATGAATTCTTATGAGGAGAATATCTTGTGTCTTGGCTTAGAAATAAAAAATCATCTATATCTCTCCATAGTTGGATTTCAGTACATAACAATAGAATATTGTTGTACACAAATCCTATGGATGAAGGAAGCCTTGAAGGATGTGAAAATAGAAAAAAATCAACCTATCACTATCTATTGTGAAAACACCAATGCAATCAGCCTCTCAAATAATCCATTCATGCATTCGAAGACATAACATATCCCAATCAAGTATAACTTCCTCCAAGAACAAGTTGCAGAGAAGAAAATCAAAATGGAATATGTCAACACCAAGGAGAAAATTGTAGATATATTTACAAAACCCCTACCTCGAGAAGCATTTGAACATCTTCGTCAAAATATGGGGGTCATCTCTCTTACATCCCATTAAATCATCCCTTTGCTATTGATGTCAAAGGGGGAGAATATGATAGGGGGGCCGCACGATAACAAGGAGAGAAGAAAGATGATAGGGGGAGTAGCATATGAGGATATTATTGCCAATGACAGGGGGAGTAGCATATGAAAAGAGTGTTTCCATCATTAACAAAGGGGATATTGTTGGAAGAATTTTTGTTATTTATGTTAAAGGGAAAATAGGTTCATGAATACAATTACATAAGCTTGTAGATCATTTCAATCTCTTTCTAGTAAGTACTTACTTGTCTCTTAACTCCTCTTAGTGAATAAGAATTTGAACTTTTGAATCAAGAAATTCATATTTGTCTCTAGTACAAGTCGGCCACACCCAATATACAGGTTGGTTCATCATAGGATTAAACAAGTATAAATAGGAGTTATGCTCCTCCATTTCATCCACTGAACTCAGCCAAGCATAGAACAAATTTGATTTCATGAAAAAAATAAGTTCACAACTTTCGAAATAAGGGATTGAGCAAGGAAGCTAAACGTGGTTTTGATTATTGGTTTTTGGTACTCTCTTGGACCTATTCTTGAATTACCCTGGAGTATATCTCTTCGTCTTTAGTTGGAGTAACCCCATCTACACTTTGGAATTGTGTTCGACCGTATGATAAAGGTCATTTTGGCCCCCTATGGAAAGTATGTTATAGACCTCAAAATTTTTCCCTATGGAAGGTCTATTGCAGACCACATATTTTGGCCCTAAGTGCGAACCTGTGACAGTTATTTTTTCGATCTTGTGGAGGCTTGTTACAAGATATTTTTCAGCCGTGTGGAAGGAGCGGGAACCTCTATCTTCCTTAGTCTTTTGGAGAAGATTCTTCAATGCATTGGAACACAATTTCATATCCTCCTAAGGAATGATTTTAGGCTTATATTAAGGCACAAAATTGGACCTATTATGGATAAGATAAAGCAAAGATATTTGCCTCACCTTGGAGAAGTCCTTAAGAGTAGAGTTTGGCTCATTTTTGAAGCAGATTTCATCCTTCTTTGAAGGAAGATTTGGATTTGTTTGGAAGAATAATTTGGGTCTCATTTGGAGCAAACATATGAAACGTTCTTGAAGCATCTTGAAGAATTTTTGATTCCTTATTGAAGACATCCTTGAAGACTTGTTTGAACATCCTTATTGGAAGCTAACCTTAGACCCTCTTGGATAGATCTTGTACTTTTTTTAGATTAGAATTTGTCTCATTTTTTGGTTACTTCTAATACATTGATGGAGCATTTTTTAAGATCATTTGAAGCGTCATTGAATCATTTATTGAATACAACCTTTGGAGTAGCCTCGTTGAAGCATTATTGAAGGAAATATTAAAGCATTTGTTGAAGAAATTTTGGAACACTTTTGAAGTAATTATTTCTTGTAAAGTTTTTATTTGACCAAGTTGGAGCCTTGAGTTAAAAGGATTGGATTCCTAATTTTTAACCAACATGGAGCTTGGAAGTTGTTGAGAGGATTGGAGTCCTCATTTTGACCAAGTAAGAGCTTGAATATGTCCAAGGTTGGAGCCTTGAAAAATTTAAAGATATTATTGTACAGGTTAGATCCTGGTTTTTTGTACAAGAGAATTAGAGTCCTCAATATTTTTATCAATAAAATTATTTATGTTTTATCTCTTGTGTGATGGTCTATTTTTATATTAAATTTTTTACTGAAATAAAATAAAAATTGATAGAAATATTGATTCACACCTGCCACCCCTCTTAGTATTTCCAATAGTTTCAAATATAGATGTATGTAATTTATAAAAGAGGATTGGGAACTAGGAATTACAATCTGTGGAATTTGAATCTGATTTGGCACAGAAGAAAATTGGAATTCTCGGGCTGGTTCTTCAATTTTTGCGATTGAAAACAGTGGATTTTCAAAGAGATAAAAAGAGAAGGTCTTGGTTTCACCTTCTATAGAAGAATCAGATTCAAATGTTGTCTCTTGAGGGGATGAATTAACTTCAACTTTGTTTTTATGAGCTAAAAAGTCAAATAAATTGAAATGCAGACCTTTGGGAACATTCCCTTCTAATTGATGAGAAGAGGATGAACCAACAGCTAGATTTCGAGACAAAGGAAAATTATCTTGCTGAGGGGTGTAAAAAGACATATATTCAGGATGAGTTTCAAGAAAAATTAGAATGGTTTTAAAATCTTCTTCAATTAAAACATCCCTATCTAGAAAAGGTGCAATTACCAATACGTGTTCTAACTCCCTTTCTGTCAGCATAAAGTCTTCTAATTCCTTATTGACACTCAAAACCTCTCTTTTTTTCATATTTAACTTGAATAGTACTTATCTCTAATTTACTAAATGATGAGAGAGAGAAACTTTCAGCTGAGCCTAGGTTAACATCATCTACTTTATTTTCGAGGGAAGTAGTTTCAACTTGAGATTTTTCAATAGAATATTTTGAAACTGAAACTGAAACTTCTTTTGATTCTAAAGTAGATGAGGGTACCTTTTGCTTTGGAATGTACTTTTTATGTACCTTATTCACTAACTGAGATGTGGCTTCAGCTGATCTCTGTTTTCCTTTTTCATTTTTCATGATCTTCTCTGGGTCATCAACTAGTCACAGTAGGTGATCTCTGATTTCTCCTTGTAGTAGGAGGTCTTGAAACCCTTCTTCCTCTTTGTGGAGTCGTCGGGTGAACCAATTTGCAGTCTTCTTCAAATCACCAATTCTTATTCACCATCAAGAATTGATCATCAACAATTAAAACAAAAGACTCAGGAGAATACTTCGTTTCGAGGCATTCATCTCTCGACAGTTGCACCAAAAGATGTTAGCACTGGAATCAACACTTGGACTAATTCAAGTGCTTGAAAAATCACATCCTAAACTCTAAGGAAATTTAATGATTTATAT